>RJWJ010000037.1:0-130891 GCA_004363605.1 Indri indri
CTAAACATCTGTACCCCCATAATATGCTGAAATTAAAAAAAAAAAAAGACTGCAGAATGTGATTCAAAAAAGGTATAGATACAATACGGATCCCATTTTTGCTTCTAATTCCACATACCTGGAAGAATTCACATGTCCCAAAGGGACACATGATTAGGCAAACTTTCTCAACTTCTACTGTTAACCTTGTCTCTTCTTCCTTACAGAGTCTTCCCTGGCAACCAGGTAAGTCAGGTGACACCCAGAAGAACCACTGACTTCCTGATTAATTCTTTTCATCAAATTACCTGGCCCATGTCTCACTCCCTGGAGGCCCCACCCTCGGTTAGAAAACAGCAAGCTAATCAGATCCACTGATCTCTGTAAGTGCGTTTGTAGACATTAATATCATAACAAGCTATTCCAAACAGGTGACATACACACTGAAGACCAACTGGAGAGAGAAGACCACGTGGAAGGATAAAGCCATTATTCAAAACAGTGGCTAATAATGGACACCTCAAATACTACGGAAGGTCTACCGGGAGATTCTGGAGGCAGATGGGCCTTTTCCTTCAATCAGAGGGATAGAGATTTTAGAACTATCCTATCCCAAGAATAATATTCTAACACAGTAAGAACTATAAGAGCAACAAGAATCATATCTTGTCACGAACAAACAAAAAGGGACAGAAGAGGCCTGGAGTCAGCATGGTGGCAGCTTTTGGGTGAGGGTACTGACTGGGCAGGGGCACCAGGAGCCTCCCGGGGTGATGGACGTGTTCCAAATCATGAGCTGGACAGTGGTCACAAGGGTGTACACACGTGTAAAATTCATCAGGTGGCATTTACTTAACATCTGAACATGTTACGGTACATAGGTGTACCGCAATAGAAAATTTAATACATTTAGCACTGTATGAACAGCTGGTTTGGCAGAGCTAGATATAACCATCCCTCTGTGCCTTGTGACCCTTTAAAATCCCTGGTGGGGAGAGGGAGTCTGTATTTTCGTTTACATTTAGATGAGAAGAAATCTTCAAACAGAGACCATTGCCTGAAGATCATGCAAAGGTCTCTGAGTGTAACTTACTGCCTACTCTTCATCCCCAACGCCACAGGTGTGAAGCGGATGTCGTGCTTATCTTTCCCCCAGCAAACAAATTCATGCCTTCAGAATATTAAGCACCAACCAGAGAAGTTTCAAATATATTAAAAGCAAGGCAGTGAAGTTCAAAATACAGATAATCGCTTACAAATTACCGATTTCCTTTGGAGGGCAATTATGTTTATAAATATGAATCCAGTCTATATTAGAACCATGAGAAATGACACTTAAATATCTGTCAAGAGTTTGATGTACCCTTAGGAAAAAAAAAAATTTCAAAGCCAGAGGAATGCACACTAACACATTCCTTTTGTCAAACAATATTGAAACTGGAAAAGCAAATGGATTCGAGAGACTCGGTGATCTAAAGAACAGTTTAAAAATTAATGTGTGTTGTGAGCTGAACTTTCTGACTATTCTGGGTGTCTCCCCCTTTGCTGTTAACAAAGCAACTAGCAAATGAATCTGAAACAGAAAGAAGGCAATTATTAACACGTAAATATGAATGAGGTCTTTTTCTTAATGGCCTAAATCTAACACTAAATGACAATTTATATTTTCTTCTCTTTCATCTTTTTAAAGTCAAGTAACAAGGAAATGAAAGGCTAATCAGAATATGGGCACAAGAGCTCCAAAGACTGGCTGTTTCTTTTTTGACAGAACAGTGGTCTCTACATTTTTTAGATCATGTACTACCCAACTGGTACAATGTTTTTGTATGCATAGCTTCCTAATATTTTTCTTTATTGATAAGCCATATACCTATATTACTATGCTAACACAATATGTTCATCCTAAAACACACACAAAAGTGGAAACAAAAAATACATGGTGGTAAAAGTAAAAAAAAACATTATTTCAAAATATCATGCTTATCTTTATATTACTATTTGGTAATAATTCACAACATATATTTCGGATGAGGCTGATGGTTAATGACAGAGACATAAATCAAATTGTCTTGATAATTTATAATTTTCATGCCCAGCTTCATGTCAGATTTGATTAGATCCTCATTGTTTTTTTGCTCAGAAGATGGCTGACGAACACGTTGATTAAGCCATTTATCTATTTTGGGAGTGGTGGTTTAGTTACAAACATAATATTAACACAGAGATTGACTTACGATAAGCATATATACAATGCAATTGATTGCAATATGCTTAGAGCATATGAATGCTCATGTACTTTGGTATTCCCATTCTTCCACTGGATACCTGCCAAATAAGACATGTAACCACCTGGCACACAGACTATGTGCGGGTGCCAGCTGCAATGTATATTTCAAATATTAATAAAGCTTTCTTTTAATTGATAAAACACAAAATTAGCTTCCTAATAAACACTTTCCTCTGAGCCCCAATGATCTGATGTTGTCTACCCCACTTAATTTTATCAGGTATCAGAATTCAACTGTGTAGCTTAGAGAAAATAAAGATTCCCAAACACAAGATTAGAAATTTGAATAGGTCTAGAGCGGGGCCCTGGAATCTGAAGAGTTTAACATGATAATTCCAAATCAGGTATTTTGAGAAACTCCAACTTGGTTTGTAGGTATAATAGAAATAATCTGCCAATGGCTTTTATAAGACATTTATTCATGTTTAGAGCACACCTTTTCTTGTACAGTAGTTCCTCAAGCCGGCTACACAATGGCGTCACCTGGAGGCTTGTTGAAAAAGCAGATTTCTGGGTTCCCATGCCAGAAATTCTGATCCAGTAGGTCCAGGGCAGCTGTGCCAAGCAATTCTCACAGCAGCTGGCTTTGGAATTAATAACCAGTGCCTCTCCAACCTAAACTGAAATCAATTTGACAGTGAGACTCTTGCTACTTTCTCTATCTTGCTCATGGATGACACTCAACGAGTATTTGTTGGATTAATGGTCCCAATGGGAAGAATGGCAGCCTGATGAGGAAGAGCCAGGAAACCTGGAGGTGCACCTCAGTGATGCCTATAAGTGGCTTTATGTGTTGTGTAAGGGACATCTGTTGGCTTGACACCCACCTCTGACAACCAAGTTCTGACATCCTTTAGGATAACAATTCCTTCCTCACCTTAAGCAGAAAAGCTTCCCAGCCTTGGATTACAGGGATGGAAATGTGATCCATTTAGACAAAGTCGGGGTTAATAGAGAACCTTCCTGGACATATTCACAGAGGTATTCTCTTTCCCACTAGACTTCAACCTAGGAGGACGTAAGATGGAGCTGCTATACATAATCCCAAGAAGACAGCCTGCTCAAGAATGAAGGTAATCCAGGGAAAACAGGAGCCCGCCACAGAAACAGACCTTATAACTTGTCTCTAAGGCTGAAAACCACTCCTACTCTTGGACTTTTCAGTTAGTTGAGCCACTAAATCCCCACATTTTTCTTTAGCTAGGTTGGAATGGATTCAGTAGTTTACAAACTAAAACTAACAAAAGTGTGCAAGCTATGTTATATCCCTGTCTCTCAATTTCCTTATCTGAAACCCCATGCTTACTGGACTGTCTCTCAAGCCCCTTTCAGAGTCTATATAATTATGTGTCGCTTAAGAATGGGATACCTTCTGAAAAATACATAAATAGGCCATTTTATCATTGTGTGAACATCACAGAATTGTAGTTACACAAATCTAGATGGTACAGTCTACTGTACGTCTAGGCTACAGGTAGAGTTGATTGCTCTTACACTGCAAATCTGCACGGCACGTGACTGTACTGAACACTGTGGGCAACTGTTAACACACTGTAAGTATTTGTGTCTCTAAACATTCCTAAACAGAAATGCTACAGTAAAAATGCAGTACTGTTACCTTATGGGACCCACTGTCGCACATGCCATTGCTGACTGAAACACTGTTGTGCAATGCTTGCCTGTATTTCTATTATTCTCTACACAAATCAAGAGTTTCTCTTATTTTCTTTCATAAAACAGATTTACAGTATTCTGTTTTACATATTGCTCCTCTTTTAACAGTTTCCCTACTTAGATAATACTATCCTTTTTCTGATTCTGTTAATATCCACTAAAATACTCAGCAAGCTTAATTTTCCAATCCATTGGTAGCTTTAAAAACCTCCTTGGTGTCATCATAATCACGCATTCAATTATTTCTAGTATTTCCCCAACCGCTTTTTGAAGTTTTTTGAGGTCTAGGAGAAACAACAAAGTATGAGAAATTCTATAGAAAGCCACATGAAAATTGCTCCCTAACACCCCTTTATTTCAACTAAGCAGTTCCAGCATTCCTCAGATTTTATCTGAACATCTCAGTAATATTTTCCTTCTCTACTTTGAATTCCCTTTGACCTACCATGCAGGGTTAGTACTGCAGAACTCATAAAATATTCTATGTGTAAGTTTCACAAGAAGTTTTCCCATCAACATTGTTACGGTATTCTGAACCTATGCAAGTTCGAAAACAAATTATCTCCTAGCATCTTTTGTGACTTACCTAGCCATTCAACTCCACTCAACGATTTTAATGGGCACAAGACAATGAAAATCCTACACATCACTTGGAAAGTTACTGAGTAAAGATGCATTTGATTATGTGAAACAGTGAGTACTATTCAAAGCAAACTTTCATTATATGTACAATGCAATTTAAATATTTCAAATGGGAAAGACATTTTTACCAGACTGAGACTTCCAAAATTACTTCTGAATAAACCCTTCTCTACTCAGTATACAAAATGGCTAAACACCTCATTAATTTATTAGGAAATGGAGAATCTTACAAACTAAAACTCATTTTCAAAGTGAAAAGTACCATGCATAATACGTGGTACAACCTTAAAACACCAAACATGCTGCTCACGTTACACAGATCTGAAATGGACAGGGAGAAGCTTGAGTACTGAGTCAGCCGAAGGATACAAAAGAGGTCTGATGAGAGATGTTTCCCACCCCCGGCTTCTGTTTTTTTTAAAAAAAATACTTTCTAGAATCTTCACCTTCCCATTCTGTTTCAAGGTTATCAACTTCAAATTTGTGTCAAAGTCATTTCTTCTTTTTTATATTTCCTCATTCCATTCACAAAATATTCGGTAATACATTGTATCCCTTTTCAAAGGGCCAGAGAGAGAAACAGGCAGCAGGCCACTTGTTCAAGCTTATCTCAAACTTCCTTTACTCAGCACCTTTAATTACATGAAAGTTATGTGCCTGCGCTGGACCAATTTTTGAATTATACGTATTCTCCGGCTTTGTTCCTTACAGGAGGGGAAAAAGAACACGTTCACCTTTACAGATCAAATAAAATGTGATGACGCAGCAGTTATGTAATGCAGGTGACTTGTATACTTCTAGGCAGAGAATGAAGAACCACAAACATATTTTGAAGACAATAATGGTCTGTTCATGACATAGTTTACTTCAATTTCAGTCTACAAGTGTTCACAGGGGTTCCTGGGCACTGAAAGAGACTGGGTGATGTATTAAAAAGGCAGTAACAAGACATAAGTTTATACAAAAGTTTGTCCTTGCTGTTGATAACACTACAGTGTCTTCTTACATTCCAACTTCACAAGAAGTAAAGCTATTACTAATAATAGCTATTGCAGTTTTCCACAGCATAGACGGATTTACTTTCTTCTCCTTTTTTGAGACAGGGTCTTGTTCTGTAACCCAGGTTGGAGAGCAACGGTGTCATCATAGCTTACTGTAACCTCAAAACCCCAGAATTGAAGCGATCCTTCCACCTTGGCCTCCCAAAGTGCTGGGATTATAGGCCTGAGCCACCACACCTGGCCCAAGGATTTACTTTCTATCTGTCTCAACTACACTTAGAGGTCACAAAATACATATCTTGGAAGAAATAAGGCAACACTCTAAACTGTTTTGCTTTTTCTTCCATGCCAAAGACTCAAAGGCAAATAGTAAAAAAGAAAAAGAAACCTGATAGCTCTCTTTGGCTTGTGTAGACACTGCCTCACATGGGCGTATTTTCTCTAATTCTAGGAAAGAGCAACATTCATTGCCTCCTTGTTTTCTTTCTTTTCTTATATTTTTTTAAAGTAGACTTTTTATCATCACTATACAATGCATTCTCTTTTCTCCATAAAACGGCATTATTATGTTAACATGTTACATTAAATATGAAACACTCAGAGGTAGCTTGCAGAGGTAATTGTCTTACTTTCAGCAGGCTTCTAAGAAAAGCAAGTTTAGCTTCCTGATATGAAATACAGTAATTAATGGAGTGTCAGGTTACTAATGCACATTTTTAAAAATATGAGTGAAATTATCTATGCATCCCACTGTTTTAACGCAGACTGGAGCTAAATAACTGTGCTGGCTTTTTTGCAATCATGTAAATCCAAACATGAAATTCATTTTAAAAAGGCTGGGTGAGAGAGTGGTAAGAAAAGGAAGAGAAAAGCTTATTGCATTTATGAACTCAAAAGCCTCTGCTGGAATGATTTATATCTAGGATGAAGGGGTCCTACCATCCTGAGGCATGTACTATCTCTGAGGAACTCAGCATTGACATCCAGCATTAAACGAGAGGGGAAAATGCATATTACATAAGGTGACAGCTGAATGGGGTAGAGAAATCTTACATAAAACTTGAACTTCATGCAAGTCAGGAATTGTGAGCAAGGCATTCAGGGATATTATTTAAATAATAGGAATTTGGGCATGTGAACTGGTAAATCCACATAATCCCTGCATTCTAGAAGCTACTTTCACATAGGGCAATTATATAGAAGTAAATGGGGTTATGTCAGGTAGCATGTTTTAACCAGAAAGACTATGACTTAAATTTGAAATCAAGCTTGGAAACCTGGCAAACATGGGTTCTAATTCTAGGTTCCACTGTGGCTCTGTACTTACACACATGGGCAAATTACCCTCTCCAAGCCCCACTTATATCATCCATAACATGGAACGGTAATATTACCAGAATTAAATGACACAATGTTCATAATGTTCATCATTAGCTCAACACAGAATCTTGTACCCTGTAAGTGCCCAATAAAGAGTAGTAGTTGTTATTAGTGGTTGTTATTTTTTCCATGCATATTGCAGGTCTAAAATATCTTTCCATATAAAGAAGAGTCAAAACAATCCAGATAAATAACGAACATCTGCTAAACGTAAGGATATCTTCCCCAAAGGCTTTTTCAATATCTTGCTTTAAATGAAATCATATAAAGAGTTTTGCATGGGAAAATGTGACTAGTTGAGATGATGGGTGATACATGAATTCTGAAAGTTCGATTTTTAAAAAATCAGCACTTAACAGTAAGAGAGAGAAAGTCCCCCAGGCTAAGAGCAGGGAAGAAAGACTTTGACTTAGATCAAAGGCAGCAAATAGGTTTAATCTAGCTTGTGGATGTTGACTAAATGGTCGTGGCTGCTTTGAGGAGGATTAGGAAACTCTATGAGACTCAGGGGAAAGAATTCTATGACCATAGTGGTTTGGTGTAGGCTCAGGAGGTATACACGTAAGGTACTCTTTGCTCCTGTTTTATATCCTGCTGTTATCCTCCCTAAAGAAAGAAAAGGTCAGTGGAAGGCAGACAGTCACATGGAAGGGAAAGAAGCATACGAGAAATCCTGCAGGGTCCATCCCTACATGCATCTTCAAAGCATGGATAGGACAGAGTGGATGAGAGAACATGAGGGTATTATCATTTGGGGGAGACAGACTGACTTATGTCATCAATGATCAATACCATCCAATGTAAGTCTTGTTCCAATTGTACTCTTGCCTAACAGGTTACAAGTGGCCTCTGTGGAAGATTCCTAGTGGGGAGGGGGTGCCCTGGTGAGGTAACTAGAACACCCCAAGGTTGGACAGTCATGGCCCCCATATAGCATCTAAGAGAGGGGAATGCTGCTTTACGCACTGTATTGTAGGTGGATGGGGAGCAGAGCACACCTTGGAGAGGTCAAACACCTTCTACTGATGAGTCCGAGACTGCGGTGGCCCAGCTGGAGCACTGTCCTTGAGACGTCCTGGCTGAACTGCCACCTAGTCTTGTCTGGCCCTACCACTTTGCGTCACCTTTGCCCATCCAAATGTAACTTGGTCTCATTTCAAAATGTGTCTACAAATTAATGCAAAGCTTGCATTATAAAAAGTTAAAGCTTGAGTGTGTACTTTTCCATGGAATACCATCAGATCTCGGAGGAGGAAGGAGCTCAGAACCATGTCATAGGTCATGACCTGTTAAGAGCAGACCTGACACATTTTATTCAAGGTAATCACTGGTGCTGGGTGAGGGTTACCATTCTACACATACTAAGCTATCCTAACTAATGACTAAGGGCACTTGACATGATATACAAACAGCAGCTTTGAGGGCAATGCAATCCACTTCTACATGCCATATATATGCTTCTGATTTGTGAAGATTTAAATCTAAAAGCTGGACAAAACTGAAATTTGACTCTACATAATTCATGTCTGTTTAAGAATTAAAATGAAAAAAAAAAAAGAGAGAGAGAGTCCAGTGAGGAGAAAATTGCACTGGTTTCCTTCTCTGTTTCTTGGCTAAGGGCGATACAGCTAACTTGACACCAGCTTTGTAGCCTCCAAGTGGGTAAATTTAAATTTCCTTCAGATAAATGTTTTCCCAAATGAGAAAATGCTATTTTTAATGAAACCAAATAGCCTTAATTGGTTGTGATGGGAAGTAAACTCAGAGATAAACACTGCATAAATAATTCAAGGCTTTCCATCTGGGGAAACCTCTTCCTGAGTTAGATAACGAGAATATTCGACCTAAGAGAGTTTGCATCATCTAAAAAGCAACAACTAGACATCTAAGCTAACTTCCAAACTCACAGCTAAGAGTCAAGGTAGCATTCTGGAACAAGTGCTGTGAGTTCCATGCAATGGCAGCCCTCGCCCCACAACACTACTCACCCCTCCCGTTCTTCAACGAAGGCAAATTAAAACACTCATCTGGGTCATACTCTTTGATCCACCTCCTCTACCACCAATGCTGTTTAATTCGAAATAATTACTATGTTCAGGCTTGATTAAAAGGATGGGTAAAAATGTTCCCAAGTTTCCAGGACATACATAATAAAATCCATTAAGTATTAAGGGCACTAATAAACATACAGAAAAAGTAAATAAGAATACAGAAGGGTAATTAATTGCAATGGGTGAAGAGGGAAAGCTTAATGGAAAAGCTGCCATTTGGGCTGAGCAATGACATATCTGAGATTAGAAGGATATTAATAATAATGACAATATGGCTGCACAATATATGTTATTGATTATTTTCATCTTTTATTAATAGTCACAGCTCAGATTTCAGGAGTATTTACTGTGTGTATTGACCGCTTTAAATGCAATACTCATTTAATCTGAGAATAATCTTGTGAGCATCACTGTTAAAGCAATTTTCAAGATGGAGAAACTGAGCAGAGAGAGGGTGAGTGACTTGCTCAATACTGAACAGCTAGTTAAGGGCAAAGCTGAGAACCTGTGCACAGAACTGATTCCTGCAATCCTGCCTCTGCAAACAGCAAGCATTTGAAATGTGGCAGTAAAGAGGAAAGGTTCTAAAGACAGGGGGAAGAGAAGTAAGAGTGGCCACGGCTGCATAGAGGGTGCTGATTCCATTATCATTAGGAGCAAAAACTATCTTTCAAACACCTTAGCTGAGAAAACTGAAAAATTCCACCTTAATCGTCCATGTTTGCTTCTAGCTTTTCGTCCATCTGCACTGGGCCACTGTGGTTTTCATTAGCTGCCCTGTTTTCTAATGGTCTCTGATGGAGATTTCAAAATTTTCTTTTATTGACAACTTTGTGTCTTCATTCATGTAATTTTTTCCTACTAACAAAATTATATCATCTCTTGGACAGGGGTTGGGTTTTCTACTTTTCTGGAACCCAAGAGAGTCTGTCTCGGTAACAGTGATAAAACTGGCAGAACTTTGGGAAAAAACTTGACCTATAAAACAAGCCAGTTCTTCTCTTCCCAAACCAAGATGCCCTGACTTTGCAGCACATGATATGTTCCCCTGAATTGCCAAATATTTAAAAGAAGGAAAAAAAAGGCCTTTTAAAACAGAGGATAATATTTTATCTGCCCTTTTGAAATGAAACACCATTACTTCTTTGTCTTCCTTTTATTCTCTCATGCAAAGGGTTCTATAGTAATTGCATAAGGGGAAAAAATTCTAAATGCATTATCCCAAAGCAGATATAAAAATTCTTTGATAAAATAAATACAACCACATTAAAATCATTCTGAAATAGAGAAGTCATCTGATGATAATGGAATGTTGATTTAAAAAGTCTTGATGTGTGCTGCTGGAAAGAAAAAATAGGATCTGAAAATAAACAATATTGCATTTTGGAGAAACACTGGAGGTATATCTATAAAGTTGATTCTACAAAATAAATATAGAAACCTAATAGAAAAACACATAGGAGTTCTTTATATATGTTGAGATCATTCTTGTATGATCAAATTCAACAGCGTAGAAAAATGAGTTTTTGCCTTTCTGTATGCCTTCTGTCTGTTAAAATGAAAATTTCAAACTGATGAACTTACCCCAACCTAGCCCAATAATCTTGGCACACGTCACTCAACAAAAAAATCTGAAGGGTATCTTCCAGCTGCAAATTTATTTTTCCTATATGTGGTTAACTGTACGGAAGTAAAGGATTTGATCCTTTTCAAGAGGTGGGTCAAAGGATAAAGGTCACAACCCTAAATCCTGTCCTGTGCTCCTTGATGTGTTTCTGAGGTACGAGCATGACATGAGTTCATTAAAGCTGGCAATTAATCTTTACTGAACACCTACCTGTGCCAAAGTATGTGCTAAATGTTGAGCACACAGGGATGGAGAGGGCCTAAAGAGTTAGATCTCCAGGAAGCTCAAGGTCTTGTGACAAAGACAATGGACAAAACAAGCACTTCCAGCACGGAGCAATAAGAAGCCATGAAAGAAGTTGCCACAAGAACACCTAGTAGAACCAGAGTAGACGTTGGAAGAGATCTAAAGCCTTCTAGGATAAAGCAATTAAGCAGAGACCCAAAGGAAGATTAATAATAAAAAATGGTCCTTGAGACCCAAAGGAAAATTAATAATAAAAAATGGTCCTGCGGGGTGGGTGAGCAGGAGGGAAAAAGTTTCAGCCAAAGGAACATCATGCTTAAAGATCAGTAATATAGAAAGAAAGCAAGACATAGAATAATTGTCACATCAGAAAAGCTAAATTCAGAAAAGGTCTCAGCATAACAAAGACACACTATAGAAATTGCAAATCTTTAAAACATGGACACTGGGCCACCCTGGGACTTGTTCTGAATGCACATGGTCACTTGGATTCCACCTTCAAAGCCCAGGTTTATTCCACACCATTCCCTGGAAATGGCTTTATGAGAGCCCAGGACAAACCTGGAAGGAAACACTGTTCACATCTCTGACTCTGTAACTAGCACAGCGCAGCTCTGAGCTTGCCCAGAATCCTATGAGCACCAGAAGTAATGGCATGCCAGCCGCATGAGATTTTCCACAACCCTGAGAAGCAACAAGCAAAGCAGGTTAAGAGCTGAGACAGGTCTGGGTTCTGATCTCAGCTCACCATTTCCTGGGTATACCCTGGGTAAACCAAAGCCTGCCCATTAGGTGTGAATACGATGCAGAATTAAGAGGCTACATGGGCGAAATGAGATAATGCAGGCAAAGCACTCAGCACTGTGCCAGCCACAGTCACAGTCAATACAAGGGAACTGCCAGGATCACCATCACCACTGTCACCACGACCACACAAACCACCGCTACCGTCATCAAAATCACCATCACTATCACTGTCCTCTCCATCACAACCATTATATCTGGGCATCTGAGGTCTAGCAGAAGATTTTGCAGGCAGAAATGAGAAGTTCCTTTTAGTCACCACTTTAATCCTGGATAATATCCCAGAATGCCAGATGTGGCATTTCTAAGCACAGTGGGTGAAATCTAAATATTCAGAGTTAGGGGTGACAGGTGGTATCTGAAGGAAGAGGCTTTACAAAATTTCCACATGTTGGCCGGGCGCAGTGGCTCATGCCTGTAATCCTAGCAGTCTGGGAGGCAGAGGCAGGCAGATCAAGCTCAGGAGTTCGAGACCAGCCTGAGCAAAAGCGAGACCCGGTCTCTACTATAAATAGAAAGAAATTAGCCAAACAACTAAAAATAGAAAAAATTAGCCAGGCACGGTGGCACATGCCTATAGTCTCGGCTGCCCGGGAGGCTGAGGCAGGAGGATCGCTTGAGCCCAGGAGTCTGAGGTTGCTGTGAGCTAGGCTGACGCCATGGCACTCTAGCTCGAGCAACAGAGTGAGACTCTGTCTCAAAAAAAAAAAAAAAAAAAAAAAAAAAATTTCCACATGTCATAAAAAGAGAGAAATTCAAGGACATAATCAATCCTTTGTTAATTTCAGACTTAAAGTCTCGTCCTGTATGTGTCTAGAATTCATAGATGGTATCATCTCAACCTTTTGACAATAATCTGCTCACCCATGAAAAAATACCCAGGTATTCTTCAAGTGTTACAAGTGAAGAAACAACATTCTGTCTTCTGAAATTACCAAATTTGGCACCCGAGGAGGCTTCTAAGTCTCCAAGTCAATCCTTCCCTGTAGCACTGCTGCAAAGAACTAACTCTGCTAGTCAATCACACAGAAAAACAATATGATAACAGTAAATGTCTAATAAATACTTAATCCACTGTGGCTGCTGGAGGCAGAAAACTTCAATATGCCTCAGCTCCTCTACTTTCCACAGCGACCACAAGAATCACATAGTACTTGCCCACCTTTTACAGAGTAAGACACTGGGAAACTGAGAGGTGAAATGTCTTGACTCAGACTCAAATAATCAAAACTGTTTGTACCCTCGTAATATTCTGAAATAAAAAAAGAAAATAAATAAAACTGGAAAGAAAGAAAAGCGGGCAGAGCCTGGATTCAAAGCTTGATCTGTTTAACTTCATGACCTGGATCTGACCTGCACGGCTGCTTCCACCCCGGTGCTTAGCCTAAGTCAGTCACCCAGTCAGAGCTGGGAAAAGTGTTGAAACGCCTGCATGCACAGAGGCCACGCCCGGGCTTTGAGAGCTGTATATGCAGAAGTGCTCGCTCAAAACAGAAATCAAAGTATGTCCCCAGCTCTACCTGACATTATGGACCAAGCTCTGACGAGCTCCTGTACTTCACCGCTCTACGTTCCACTTTAAAACTCTACTCACGAGAACCATGGACAACTTTGAACAAACTCTGTGAAGACAGAATAACTTTTCCGTAATATCTTAGAGAACGTCAGTGGAACAGAACATTAAATATCTTAAGCATTACCTACGGCACATTCCCCATAGGTACTCAATGCTGGATAAATACATTTCTTCACGTACGCCTTTGTTTCTGGCATCTTACATGACATTAAAACTGAAATTTGGGGGAAAACTGTCTCCGATTTGTGCAACTTGGAATCTACTTTGGTGTGTGAAATATAAATATGCTTAGAAAGAAAATGAAAACACCTTCTTATGTTTATTAGGAGGAGTCTTTCAAAATTTAGAGGCAAACCTCATGTTATGTTTTATACACAGATGCACCAGGCAGCTATAAAAACAACTTTTTAAATATTAAAGACTTAGAGCTGATTGTCGGCTGGAAAAGTAACTACCTATAAAAAATACTTAACACTGAAAACCATCAGAAACCAACAATTTCTTATTAAATCTATTTAATGTCAAGAGTGTCTCACTGAGTGGAATAAGTTTTTAAAATATTTAACACATAGAGTCACTTGGAAGCTGAGAAGATTTTTTTATTAAACATACTTAATGATTAGCACTACTCTAATGCTGGGGGGGAAAGGCAAGTGCTGTAACTGTTACAAAGCAAAGGCGCCAAGTGTTTACAGCTGTGCTGGCAACAGACAGGAAGCCTTATAAAGCATATTTAAGGCTCACCAGCTGTAGGAGTGCCTACATGGCTAATCACCCAAACGCGTTCTTAAATCAAATTTAACACACAGCCGCACTGGTCTAGCTGATCATCTATGAAATTAACTCCTTGGGAAGGCAAAGAATAGTTCCGTACATAGACTCTTCAGATCTACCAAAAATCGGGGCCTGAAGTTTAAATTTGTGGACAAGATCATGACTAGCTTTGAGAGAAGGAAAATGTGGGACAAACACAAACCACAGTATTTGGAAAATATCCTATGCTTTCATGTAGCTATTACGCATCTTGTTTCCACAATTTTATTAGAAAAAAAGATATTTTTTTCCTGTTGCATGAAAACACTTAATTCTTGCCAGAGATGGTAAGGACCTTTCCAGAAGTTTCTTACTAGCTTAAAAAAATGTTTTCTTTTTACTTAAGTTGTACATATAAACACTTCTACTCTTTAAAAAAAATCTCTTTCTCTCTCTTTCTATATATACATCTTAATACATGTATCTCTGCCTCATTTGGGTTGAGATACTTATGATCACTAAGAAATAAAATATAACTATTCATGTCAGTATTCATTGGATAAACTATAATGCAGTTAATCAAACGCTCTGCAAAGACCAAAGGCTACAAACTTTTATTTTAGTGTGTTTTTCTAACTTTGAAGGTGGGCCTGCATCATCCACTTAAGGTTATATGTGGAAAGATTTCTGGAACAAAAAGAAGAACAAAAATTACTTTCCTGTTAAAAATTACACATCTTGGGACAGTTCATTTCATTTGACTTCCAAAACAAAACCACTACAGCAAATAGTTTTATCCCTGTTTAGCAGGTCAGGAAATAGGCTGAAAATGGTTAAATAATTTGTCCAAATAATAGAGCTGGAACATGAGCAAACTCTGGTCTATTTGACTTGATGTGCTTTCCGGATAGCCTTCCAACATAGTAAGGCTCAGTGTTAGAGACTGAATGTTCTCCCCACCACCCCCTCAACCCCACAAAATCTATATGTTGAGCCCTAACCTCCAATGGAATACTATTTGGAGATGGGGCCTTTGGGAGGTGATTAGGGTTAGAGGAGGGGACAAGGGTGGGGACCTCAAGATGGGATTAGTGCCCTTATAAGAAGAGACACCAGAGAGCTTGCTGTCTCTCCAGGAATGCACAAAAAAGAAGAGAGGCCTCAAGAATGAAACCTATCTTTGTCTGCATTTTGACCTTGAACTTTCCAGCCTCCAGAACTGAGAAATAAATTTCTGTTAAGCCACCTAGTCTGTGGTATTCTGTCCTGTCAGTTGAAACAGATTAATACACTCAGCCACAGCTGAACAGTTCCTAGATGGATTAGAAATTTGACTAGAGTTTGATTTTGGCATATGAGAGCCATTCTATGTAACCTGAGCATCTGGATCAGAAGTTCTCAAATGGGGATGCTTTTGCCCCCAGGAGACATTTGGCAACACCTGGAGACATTTTGATTGTCACAGCTTAGAGGGGGCTGCCATAATGGGGCCAGGGATGCTACTGAACATCCTGCAATGCCAAGAACACCTGGGCAGGGAGAGGTAGATTAAAGGTAAGAAGTGAAAACTGGAGATGTTAATTTAGCCAGTCAGGAAGTACGAGAGACATATTCCACCAACCCTATGATTTGGCGTCATGTCAAAAACAATGACTTATCTGAACATGACCAAATGTATTCTTACATGACCTCTGGGGCCATACTGCCTGGATTCCTACCCCAGCCCCACCTTAACTAGCTGCATGTGCCCGACATCACTCATGTAACCACTCCTGGCCTCAGGTTACACATCTGTAAACCAAGGATAAAATAAGCACTTCCCTGATATGGTTATTGTAAGATTAGATAAGGTACCCAAAGATTATTATCACTGAATTATTATCATTACTGGCTTCTGTACATTAGGGAACACTGGGTGCATGGCACTGAGGGAGGTGGGGAAGTGGCAGCAATCAGTGCCCGAGTTATCCGAGTGCAGAGCTATGCACAGGCATGTCACCCCACAGCTACAACGAAGAGAAATGGAGTGTGCCCCTGGAGGCCCGATGATTTGCTCACAGCCATTTAATCAGAGGACGGTACAAATTACCCAGCATTTGTCTTCTGGCTTGTTCCAAAGCACATTGCCTTAGCTACTGCTTTTCTTGCTGTTTATTTACACTGTTTCCCTTTGGACCAAAATCTCAGTAAAACTGCTCTAGGGACATTTTTATCTTTTTCCTTCCCCACAAGTTGCATATATAAGTGAACCATTAGAACTGATTCCGGTCAGTGAATCACGCTGAACACCAATGAAGGTGAGGTGAAAGCATGCCTGAAGGCAACACCCTCAGCTTAAGTCTTGAATGAATTTCGTGAGAAACTGTAAGCGTCACACACAACTGTAACATTCTGAGTTCCCCTGATTCCAATTCCCATTAGAGGGAGTAGCAGCAGGATGGGGTGGCCACTGTTCCCAAATAATGCCAGGGCTCAGACAGAAAGAAAGAAGGCCCAGAATGCATTTTCAGTTTGCAACAACTCAGGATTTATTATTCTGCAGTATGGATTTTCCTTTTACTCACTTCATCTGAAATTCCTTGTGGAGTTCTGAGATATTCCAAATCAGACTCACCTCCTTCGATGCTTTGCTTAAATGTCACCTTCTTAATGAGCACTATTAGGCTGTAGGACAACCCCCAACAAATCCCTGCTACACTGATTTCCCTTAACGTATGCCATTTTTTTCCCCCACAGTACTTTTCACCTTCTAACATACACAATTATTTATAATGTTTTTCGGCCTCTCTACCCCTTGGCTAGAATGTAAGCTCCACGGCTAGAGGCAGGAATTTTTTTTTTGTTCACTGATACATTCCAAGTGCATAGAGCAGTGTCTGGCACATAGAAAACACTTGATAATGTGTTGAATACATCAACACATTACTTACTGTGTGTGTAAGTACTGAGTTACTGTGACATCAACCCTTCACCCATAAAACCTACCCTCAAAAATTAGCAGTCCTCCTACCTATTGCTGGATATAGGCCTATAACCATGTGAGGCTTAAGTATCATCCAGCACTAGGGAGAACAGCAACTCTCAGTGCGAACTGCATTTAAAATGAGGAATTTCACATAGGATGCACTCGCCAACTTTCTACCTAGAAGCCATAGCTCCTCCATTAGAGAATGATAAATGTCATTGTCATAATCAGAAATTTTCCGTGGTTTTCAATGTGCCGGCTTTTATGTTGAAAGCCAAAGCATTAATAAAGCAATTGAAGGAGTGGGATTACAAGTCTATGAATGTCAGTGGCAAGGTTTCACATATGTCACTTTGCAATAATAAAGGACTTCAGAGAGAGTGCTGGCGACTGGGCCGATTGGGACTACTTGTATTTTTTAAATAGAAGATAGTGAAGACAGGACCAAAAGCAAATAAATGAGAAAAATGAAGGCAAATTCAATTAATCATTCCACCTACTGACACTTTAATGCATTATTGTTACAATTACTCTGAAATGTCCTGGAAGATTCTTCACACCTTCTCACCCCACCCCACCCCATCCATTTCTCAGGGCAGCAAAGCTGAACTGCAACCCTTCTGATTGGCTTTTATGTCTGAAAGCACTAGCCTCCTGTTTCTATGTGGTGCTAAGGTTTTTGAAATCCCAGCCTTACCCAATGACCATGAATTCATGCCACTCTCCTCTGGCTTTAGGTTTTACTTGGAGAAGAGAATACAGTCTCCAAATGCAGAATCTGAGAACAACACCATTTTTAAGCCCCAAAGCAGAGCCTTAACATTCAGATTTTAACTTTAAATTTACCTGAGGGTTTTGCTGTTCCCTGGTCCGGCAGAGCTAATGCACTTAAGAGGCTTAGGGGGCCTGGCTGGGTGGAGCCCCCAGAGTGGGGCTTCTGTCCTACCTCAGAATGCTTAACATTCTCATCCATCACCTGGATCAATACCGTACAATCCTGCTCCCCAAGAAGGAGCCATGGACGAGGACAGCCACACGGACTAAATTAATTTAAAAGTAATAGAGTGAGATTACTCCCACTACATTTATCGAACAGGCACCTCCAGAGGATGGCTGCTGTGGTGGCCAAGTCTGCTGCAGAGAATCAGATGGAAAAACCATCAAAGCCATGGCTTTGATTTTATTTATTTTATAATCATTCATCATTTTCTCCTGCTAGCATGACATTTAAAAACTTTCTTTTGGGTAGAAGGATGCTGACTTACTACTGCTTTAATGACTCTCAATCACTTGAGTATAGTCATCATCAGAACAGAGAGATGTACACCAACTGTTAAGAATTTTAATGGACATCTACCACTAAGTAAGTGTAACTGGCCAACTAGGAAGACCACAAAAGAGAGGGCTTTGAAAGACATTCTACCAGCAGAGTCACACATGGCTTTGAGCAGCTGCCTTTCAAAAACACCCCACAATCACACCTCGCCGAGGGTCTGAACGGCATCAACACCACTCACTGTACTTACTAGCTGTGTGACCCAGGGCTGCTCAATCTCTCTGTACCTCAGTTTCCTCATATAATGTGTATGAAGACAATACCGACACCATAGGCTCCCTGGCAGAATTAAAACACAGTTGACTCCTGAACAACATGGGTTTGAACTGCAAGAGTCCACTTATGCAGATTTTTTTCAACCAACAAATGAAGATTGAAAATACAGTATTCATGGGATGTGCAACTTGTATATATGCAGGGCCAACTTTTAGTATATGTGGGTTCCCCAGAGCCAACTGCAGGACTTGAGTATTTGAGCATTTTAGTACTTGGGGGTCCTGGAACAAATGCCCCTTTTCCACCGAGGGATGACTGTCATCCATATGCTTAGCACACAGCACTCAATAAACATGAACTTGTATTATCACTGTCTCTGGGAGAATCATCAGTTAACAAGAAGGGTCTCTGGAAACCTCAAAAGAGCAGTCAAGGCCAGGCATGGTGCCTCACGCCTGTAATCCCAGAAATTTTGGGAGACCAAGGCAGAAGGCCAGGAGTTGGAGACCAGCCTCAGCAACATAGACCCTGTTTCTACCAAAAAATAAGAAAAATTAGTGGGGTGTGGTAGTATGATCCTCTAGTCCCAGCTACTTGGGAGGCTGAGGCAGGAGGATCGCTTAAGCCCAGGAGTTTGAGGCTGCAGTTAATTAGAATCGTGCCACTGCACTCCAGCCTGGGTGACAGATTGAGACCCTGGTCTCTGGAAAAGAAAAAAAATAAAATAAAAACGAAAACGAAAAATAGTAGTCAAGGTGGTTGTTACTAAATTCTCTCCCTCCCTAAATTTTTAAAATAGAGACAGGGTCTCGCTATGTTGTCCAGGCTAGATTTGAACTCCTGGGCTCAAGCAATCATACCCCAGCCTCCTGAGTAGCTGCACCTGTCTCCCTCTCTAATTTGCATCCACTCCAAAAACTATAGGGGGCAATGAGAATAGACAAAGGGAAACCTGACCTCAGCAAGGAACTGAGAAAAGGCTGCCTCGAAACGTGACACTTGAACTGGAACTTTAAATAAAGAGGAGTCTGCTCAAAGGTGGGACAAGCCAGGAGAGTAGGTTCAAAGGTCCTAAAGTGGAAAGAGGCCAAGGTCTTTTGAAGAAAGGAGGTCACTGAAGCTGGAGCAGAGAGAACAAGGGAAAGACCATTTCCAGATGCAACTGGGGTGGGAGGCAGGAGCCGGGTCACATACACACAATACTTTTACAGGGCATCTACGCCCAGCATGTCACAGGCAAATTGAACATCCAATGTGAGATTAAAACAAGATGAACTCATCGTGCTTCTATCTCAGAACTAGGTCGGTCATTCAACCATTTCAATATTATCTTGCGGGAACAAATTTATAGATAAGCCTGTGCAAATTCTGCCATCTGATTCCCCTTAGCGTTAATAGTTCCGCCTGACAAAACCATCTGCACCGGCCCAACACTGCGCTCTTTAACTCTCTTACACATGAAGAGGCATCATGATTTTTCACTGATCTGAAATTAAAATTTTGAGCCATAAAAAATATATTTAGATCCAAGGCTACATGTCACTCCTGAAATCTTGTCATTTAAATCACGTTAGGTGTTGAATGAGATATAGGTGAAATTTAACTTTCACTGCATTTTAGTCTCGATCATGGCAAATTTATAACCCAGGAGTAAATCCTACTGTCAAAGCAAATGTCTTCACTAAATCAGATTTGTTGCTTCCCTCCTTCCTTCAATACTTTTGTAAAACTGGAATGTGCTTCAATAAAATCTAGTTTTTTCATCTCTTCCTAGCCACAAAGGCTCTATTGGACTTGCCAGTTCAACCCCTGGAAACTTCGGAACTTGCTATAATAGTACATTCAGTATTCAGGTTTGTTCAGCAAATGGTGTCTTGCATATTTTTGTTCAAATCCATACTGACTAAATATAAAGCAATTGCTTGGGGAATGGTCACCAATAAGCTTTGTCGTAGCGGAATTCCATTTCAGTCCGTATCCCCATATGACTTTGAGGGAGTATGTGGCACTATTGACTACTCCTGCATTTCTCAAAGCAAACGTGTCCCTTGGCTTCTGTGAACACAGGTTTTCCTTCCACTTCTCTGGCTATTCCATCTCAGTGTTCTCTGCAGCTCCCCTTCCCCTAGACGTTTCCTAAACGCTGATGCAACTCACAGCTCGACAGGACCAGTACGCACTCAACCCAACTGGCCCCAGTCACTCTCATCAGCTCTCAGGCATCAATTTCTAAGTGCAAACGAATGCCTCTCACATCTTTATTTCCTGTTCTGACTTGTCTTCTGAGTGGCAGATCCATCTACCCAATTGGTTTCTGAGACATCTCCGACTGGATATACCCATGTATGTCTAAAACAGAATTCATCCTCTTCCTCCTAAGCCCACCCCTTCCACGGGGCTCACTGTCTCCATGGAGCACTGCCTTGGACGCAGTTTCACAAACCAAAAACTTGACATCATCATCTATCTTCTCTCCGTATCTAACACTAAGACTTGTCAACCTCATTTGCCAAATATCCCTTAAATCAGTCTTCTTCCCCTGGCCCCTGCCTCCAGTCACATCTGGGTAAGTACCATCCTCACTTAGCTGTAAGAGCACCCCCCCAACCCCCGCCAAGGTGACTTCAGACTGCAGGCCTCCTCAATCCCTTCCACCACCCATACCACAGTCTCAGTCATCTACCTGATGGATAACTCTGATCACACTGCTTCCCTTTTCAGAACACTTTTATTCTCATTTCCCTTAGGATAAACTCCAAATTCATTACTGTCATATCCCCTGTCTACCTCTCTAGCCTTCTCTAGTATCATGATAATCTGACCTTCACTCTGTGATTAGCCATCAGGACTTTTGCCTCAAAGGTGTATTTCTCTCCCTAAACTCTGGGCCTTGACATAGTGTTCCCTGGAACACACCTTTACCCAGATACCCCTATCCAACTCTTCCACATTCTTTACATTTCAGGGAATATATAACTCTTCAGGAAGTAGTCTCTTACCTTCTAGGCTACGTAAGTTACTCATCTCATTTTCTCCCAATGTAGCCTGTAGATCACCTGCTGTACTATAATTGTAATGAGGGTATTAGTTCTACCTCACTCACCTTGCATATGGGCTGGTATATAGCTAGTGCTAAATACCTATTTGTTGACTTAGCGTTACCCAGGCCGTGGGGGTCAGCCTAAGTTCCTACTCCATACCATCGGTGAATCAGCCCTCATCCCCAATGAAGGGAGTAACAATTCTTTGTCTTGTTCGGTTTTTTGTACAATTACTCCCATTACAGAGACTCACATCATAGCCTCAGATTTTGTCTGTAACTCAACATTCTTTATTTTATACTATTTGCTTTTCATTAACTGTTCACAAGTGCATCTCACCTCCCAAACTGGGTTTTATGATTTATGAATCCCCTACCGCTCCCAGACCTCTGCCTCCTCGGTACTCACTTGTTGGTCAACTGATTCATCAATGATGGCATCTCCAGTAAAAGCTCCATCCGCTTTACCGGTAATCATGAAACACTCAAGCTGACTAACACCGATTGAATCACAATTCTACAATAAATCCCTACACCGAAAGTTTCAATTTATTGAAATGTTGTGCCATCTATTAAAATGTACTAATTAGGCTAATGTATATCTTTTTCTTCCTCCCTACTTCTAAAAGTTCCTTCAAGCAATATTTCAATTGGACTATTTATACAAGCAACTAATTTATGAAAAATTTCACAGGTTATTAGGATACTAGATAAATATCAGTAACAACAGGATTAAAAAAATCAACTAAAATTTTTTGGAAGTGGGGGAAATGTGCCAATCTGACCTTGGTTCAAAAAAATGCAGAAAGCAACTTAAGTTTAAAAACACAGGGAAAAATTTTCCATCATTTTAGAACCGTGTGTATATGTAGAACATTTATCTGCATAAAGTTAAACCTGTGTTTGGATATACATGATTTCGCTAAAAGCCTTATGCAATTTAAAACTTGAGTAACTTAGGATACACAAATGATTAGAGGCAAATTGTAAACAATATATTTATTCATCAAACCCATATCCTTTAACAGAATGTAAGGATAATCATGAAAGCAATTTATGAAGTCATTCAACCAGAGTCAGAAAATGCAAGTTGGAAAATCAGATTGGACAATGTCTTGTGACAGGTGGAAGGTGGCCAGGCAATATGAAATGCACTGTGTTATTTTAGGAACGTTAGTCTTGCTATCATCACTTATAATATAACGTTTAAAGTACATGCAAGGTCTTATGAAGGAAGACCTGATCTCACTGAATAAACAGAAGCAGGTGTGTCAATGTGTGTGTATATTTTCCCCCTTTTCTCTCTTCTTTCAGTACAACAAGAATGGGAAATGGCTGGCTGGGCTAAGAGGGGTTTGAAGGTCACCTATGATGTAGCCAATTTGCCTTGGGTTTTAATTTATGTGTTTTTAAAATGTGGACAGCATCCAGATGGTAAGTTTTCCAATGGAGACGGATAAATTAATAAATAAATAACCCAAGCATCCCTTCAGAGGACATGCTGCTATTTTGACTAGTTCATAAATAATAGCTAGTGTTTTAGCAGTTTTTAAGGGCATGCTAGGAATGTGAATTGTAAGAGGACACCCCTGGTCACCTTTTGATAATGAGCCCATCTTTAAAAAACAGACACCTTTCTCTCTGTTCTGGGAGGCAAATTCGAAGCTTGTAAAAGTATTTATACGAGACGTATTTGTGAGAATGAAGTAAGAAGTGTCTCCGGATGGGCTGTAAGTCAGACCTGTGTCTGTCCTGCTTTCTTCCGACACCACACCATGTCCAGATGACACACAGAGTTCTTGAAAGACCACCACTGTGGAGGTTTGATGCTAGCCCAGACGCATCTGGCCTTTTAGATGTCAGAATACAAAAGTTCTTAGTGTATGAGAGTGGACGTTTTAGGGAGTCTGCCCAGCCCCCTTTTCTCTGGAAACACCCACAGAGGCGATGGCAGATGTAGGCCGGTGTCTGCCACATACGTTCTGTACTCCATGGCTATAGCCGACTGGACCAGGTATGGGCCACGTGACCCAAGATGGACCAATCAGGTTGTCTTTCCTGGGTCTTTGGCATTAGGCCAAAGGACTGCCAGTGAGAATCAACCTACAACCTGCAATCTCAGGAAGTGTTAGGAACCAGACTGAGTGACACCAACTGACAGAACCTGTTCATAGCGGGAGATAAGAAGGAAGAAAACCATAAAGACACAAACAGAAACTGAAGATGTAAAAAAAAGACTTCTGTCTACTTTCCAGCCCCTTTCTGGCCACATATGTACCCTTGAGTTTAATGAGATACTCCTGTATTTTAAAAATAAACTATCCTTTTACGTTTAAGCTGACTCGAGTGGGTTTCTGTTACATGCAACCCAGGAGTGCTAACAGAGCCACAGTACACAACAGCATTCTACTTCCAGATTGTGACCTGACTTCCTTCTTGATGGCCAACATGCAACATAACATGATACGGTGGCAAGGCTTGACTTACAGACAGTAAGGTCCGTGCAAATTCAGAAACGCAATCATAATACCTCAGCACTCTTGTCCCTCATCTGAACCAAACAATTTTTTTCTGACTGAATTAACAACATGATTTAATGAAACCACACATTTCATAATGTGTTTGGTCATGCATTTCAGTTTTGTTTGGAATCAGAATCACTCCTCTCTTAGAATATGACAGATTAAACCATTAAAAATGTATAGGCAGTAATTAGTGTATCGTTGCCAGGAACACAAGAATATTTTCCAGTGTAATGTGGATGTCACCACAGAAAGATCATTTTGAAAGAACTCTTTATGATTTTAAAAAATGCACATCTTTCAACAGGATATTAAAAGGGTATCTTTAAAAAGTGGCCTTCTTTTCTACCGAAGACTCCTTTTCTTCCCTTCAGAACAAAGAACATGCAGATTCTGACTTCCAGTAAACCACTGTCTTATCCTTTCAGTAATTAATGGATGCTTTGATACCAAGGAATCCTAAAGAACATTTTTCAAGCCTTAAATGCAGGCTGGGCTGATTCACACATAGCACATCTAAAAAGATCTGGGGAATAAATAATCACGAGTTGCAAACACTTGCCCGGAGCATTTGGGCACCAACCACATTTCCAACAAGTGATGTGATTTTTTATTATAACAAGGAAAATTACTTACTGAAACACAAAAAAGTGCCTCTCTTCCTAATCCCCAGCCTTGTCCTATAGATGAATACACACATTTCCAGGGCAATCGTTTAGCAAATCCTTTTTTTAAAAAAGAAAAAAAAAATCACACTGGCTCTGGGGCACATTTTTTGATGGATTTAGAAATCTATGCTCATGAAGGAAGTTTATTTCTTTGGCTAAGCTTCTGACTAGGTTAAAATCTGATTAAGCTAGCCTAAAGGTAAATTTTTGTCAGCTGCTTGGTTTAAAATATGAGTCGGCATTCGAAAATATTTGGAGAAATTAGATTTAGCATGGCGTAGAGGCTTTTTCAGGTAAGCGACAAATTATTTTTAAGCAGACATTTGCTTTCAGCCAGGATCCTGAACATCTAAGACTCTGGCTGCGGAATGGGGTATGTGAGGCGCAGATTAATGCTGACACAGCCCACTGCATTTTTGGGGGAGCATGGCGTGGCAGGAGGGATGCTATAGAACTGAAGCTGCCAGTCACCTTCTATGACCAGAATCAGAATAAAGTGTAGGCGCTGGAGGTCATTTTAAGGGGGACAGCCCTGGGGCCAGCCAGGGTGCCAGGTGGGACTCAGGCTTCCTTGCCCTCCCAATGTGCCTCGGAACTAGATGTGCCCAGAGGGTAGGTCTTCTCTGCCCTATGAATCAGTGATTTAAAAAAAAAATCATTTGCAGAAAAACCATTTTAGATGAATATAACAAGATTTGTCCCTGGTTTCCCTACTAAACAGCTATGGAGGAGAAAGGAGAACTATAATAAAAGAGACGGGGGAGAAACAGAATTTAAACAGTAAGGGATCCCTTTCCTCAGAGAATACCCATGCTGCAAATGAGCCTTGCTTTGACTTGGTTGTAGTGACAACGATAGTAAGTGCAGACAATAATAATAATTGCTACCATTTATTTGCCTATATGTCAGTCGTCTTGCCAAGTACTAGTAACACAGTATTTGTTCTGTTTTATACAACAATCTTCTAAGTCAATTTTTTTAGACCTATTTTTAAGATGAGAAAACTGAGGCTTACAGAAGTGGCCTGTCTAGGTTGTGCAGCAGGTAGTGAAGGGGCACACATTCAAACTCAGGCACGAGCGTCGAGTTCAAATTTCATTCTCTGACCCACTCTGCTGTTCTTTGTGCCTCTGAGACAAGCATGCAGGAGATGCCAATGGTAACCATAATACTTTATTGAGATAGAAAAAGATACATGGAATATAAGGACTGGTCTAGGAAGTAAAAAACAAGAACAAGTAGTTGATATAAAAAATACCTGAATGTCAAAAACATTGCATTTTCAATCTTTAAGCAGGAAGTTTCTGAAACCTCTGTAACCAAGAAAGACTAAGGCTAATCAAAGGCCAATGTTTAATACAGTCATCATCAAACTCTTGTATGTGATAAAAGCTGCTTCAGCCTAAGAAATCAATTCCATTATGGCTATTTATGCAGTGACGCTAGTAAATCTATGAGAAATAAACTGGCCTCACTTACACCATTGATTACTCAGGTTTAAGACGGATGGCATTCCATACTTTAATGCATGGCTTGCAAAATCATTTTTCTCTTTAATAACATACCCTTTATTGAAAAAGAAATCATTTAAACATCATGACAATAAAGCATCGCAATTTCTATTAACCTTTTCAAAAACTTGAGATTAGAAATGTATCAGTAAAATATGGGAAAGAATATAAAAATGGTTTGCCTTCTAAAAGCCAATACTTGAGGAAGCCAGTATTAGAGAGTTTTCTCTTCTAACTCTGATAAAAATTACTTAGGCCATCACTGAGAACTGTACATAGCCTACCCCAACGATTTTTTCCAATCAGATTATTTTTATTGTGTCTTTATGCTAATAAAACATTTATAATTATTATATTAGTTCACAAGAGCATTGTTCTGAAACCTTATGATTTTTAAGGATAAGTAGATACTCGAGGGAAAAACCATTAGAATAATTGAGGTCACGTGAAAAGAATTCAAAGGGAAAATGATTATTCCATAATTTTACAGTGGTCAACAAAACACAATCTTAGAACCCTTTTGAGAGCCTAATAACTTGATCAAAAAAATAATAGATGAAAATTTGGTTACTGTAAGAAAGGAAAAGTAGTCATTAAAAGAACTGGAAAAAAATGTTTTTTCCATTGTACTGAATTGGAAATTCCAAAGAAATAATTGCAGACAAAGGAACACAAACATTACATTTTCTGAGTCCTTCCCAGGCCTTCTGCCAAGGTCACAGAACCAAATTCTCAAAAAACAAAGCCAAATATAAAGCAAAGTTCCCCACAGTAACATTAACACATCTGCATCAAGAATATGTGTGTTGCTATATATATGCATTCAGACCTATAATTTTTTTTTTTTTTTTACAATAAGTTCATCTCTTAAGCACAGAGGTGGGTAGTGACAGCTACGACACCACATATTAAAAATGTTTAGTGCTTCATCCCACTCCCTGTTACAGTGTCTAACTCTGACTTCACTGCCCACATATGAAAACCTTCTGGTCCAACTCCCAGACGATTACATAAAGATCTCCCTTCCAACCGGGGTCACAGGCATGACTTTCACACTCCTGGAAGATAACTCTTACACTAATAGAAAACAAGCAATTGGTAAGGTTAGGTCAACACAACAGGGACAGCAACCTGCTTTTAAAGACAGATTATTACTGAAAATGTGGTAAATAATTTCCTATTATCTGACACCAGTGAATTGGAAAATCTCGGGTTGAAACCTGCAAAACAAAGCCCTATTAAATGTCCCTAAACCAAGTACTATGTATTCAAGGGTAAAGCATTTATCAGATCTACTGAGTTTAAATTCATTCATTCATTCATTAATCCTTATTTATCACATAACACACTAGAGGTTACAGAAGAAGACTTGCATCCAAAAATTTTTACTTTCTTCAAAAACCCACTTGATATAGTGGGT
The DNA here is from genome assembly GCA_004363605.1 of Indri indri. Taxonomy (NCBI): domain Eukaryota; kingdom Metazoa; phylum Chordata; class Mammalia; order Primates; family Indriidae; genus Indri; species Indri indri. The sequence continues at coordinate 27,699 of RJWJ010000037.1, forward strand.
AATAAATGGTGAAATGGCCAAAAAGATTCTATAGAGACGTGAATAAACAGGAAAATCCACCTACAGCAAACACGACTCAGATCAATTCTGACTTGACTCTACTTTCCATTCCACCTCTGCGTAAACACAGGTAGTGCAGGCCACCTAAGTTTGGTGGAATAGAAAACCAAAATCGGTTAATCACAGTCACAGTGCCAACCATTCTTCTGAAATTGCCTGGCACTAAAAAGCTTATGTTCTATACTTTTTTCCTAACAAAACCCTGACAAAGATAAAGTAGTGAACTTTCATTATCACTATTGCCAAAATAATTACACCATGGGAAAGCAGGGGAGACAGGGGGATGAGCATCCTGATAGGAAGAAAAATTCCTTCCTTTCTACCACCAGGTTGGTTTAACCCAAAGTACTGAAATAAGACAGAAAGGACTCACAAAAGGATGAAACTGGGTGTCTAGAAAAGGGTTGGCAATGTATACGTTAACTACCTTGATTTAGCCATTTCACAATGTATGCATACGTCAAAACATCATGTAGAACACTATAATTTTTTCAGGTAAATAATATTAAAAATTTTTAAAAGACAACAAGAGTCAGCACCACTAAACAGACACTCTCAAAACAGCCTAATTTCGTTTGTCTTTCCAATAATGACCAAAAGCTGGGCTTCTTTGAATTCTTTCTTGTCTGAAAAAACAATCATGGTCTAAGATAAGCTGTTCACCAAGGAGTCAAGTATTCCCCAACAGCAACGTGGTTAATAACATTGTTTCTGAAAGGTGTTGCACAGTATCTCGTAATCTTAGTAGTATTTTTGATAAATCTTAAACCTACCCAGGGTTTACTATGTTCCGAAACACTATCATAACCAGTTACCTTCTTCAACGTTTGCCACAGACAAGAAGAGTAGGTTTAATCTCTTCATATTCAAGACTCGGCATTGCCAACGTTGGCCCTGGAATCTCAGAATAATCAATCCCCCTGGGTTTCCATACCAGTAAAAAAGAGCAGATTTAGGATACATCTAAATTTCAGGAAGTTTAGCCCTTTTTGGTAAATATGCATAGAAAAGACTTTTTTGTTTGTTTGCTTAGAAGCAAAACAAGGATGATGAGTAAAGAGGAAAGTAACACATACTCAAAAATAATACTGGGAGGAGTGCATAGCAATAACAAATATTTCAAACCAGATGGAACACTTATTAACAACTTTACGAGAAAATTGGTTGGAGAAATCCCAGCAAGAAGGTGTAAAGAGAACTGGAAGAAATAGCATCTCTGGCTGAAATTTCCAAATACGTACCAGAGAGATACACATTCATATTAATAGTGCTAATGAACAGTTGAGGTAAATGTCATCATAACTGTTTTTGATCAATTCCATCTTTAGCTAAGGAAAGATTCTGACTTCCTGATGTTTTCATCAGTACTCTGAGGGTGAGAACCACGATATCTGCTCCTTAACATATTTATATCTGAGGTTGATTCAAGGTTGTATTTAAACATAACACAGAAGTATAATTTACTGACAAGATAATATGTGTTATTTTTTTTCTGTTTTATTAAAACATTTAGAACAGGTAATTCAATCATTAACATATATAGCAGTAAAGTTAAGCTGCAGCGTTTTGAGGTTAAATTTAATTGATTAGTGATATATCTTAAGTAACGAGTTCATTTTGTTTCGAATTTATTAATTATATTATTTCAATAAACATGGTTAAGACAGCTGAAGAACAGATTTTAAAATAAGAATACTCCCCCCCGAAAAGGCTTCAGATAACTATATCACCAAGAAATCAATTACCAATTTTTATTAAGTAAAATAATAGCATTTTTTATTCTGTAGAAATAACAGTTCTACAGAAAAGCCACTTATAGCTTATGTACAAAATACCTTTGAAATGCAAGTGCCACCAGGTTTATTATCTTAAGCTGTTGCTAGGTGAATTTCAGACCCAAAAGCTATATCATTCCAGCTCTTAGCAAATCGATTTACTAATCCACCCAAGACTCCATCAATCCTGGAGCCAATCTTTCTACCTATCACCAAAAACCAGGGGTCTGTCCCCATTCATAAGAACATTAGACACATCAAATAAATTGTAAGGTCCTATTCAAATCCCAGTTCCCTGTCAGTTCTGATCTCTACCTCCATCGTTCACACAATAATCTACTTAAATTGAATAAAGCCTGTTGGGTAAGACCTGCCGAACTTTCAACCCTCTCCTGAGCCAGGAGCAGGTGACATGCATTGTGCCTGCCAATCAGTTATGTCAAAACAAAATGCCCATCTATACTGGTACTGGTGTTCCAAGTCCTGGCACAGGAACTAGATCTGACTAAAAGATACAGACACTTTACAGTCAAATTCTTATAAACCTGAGCTAGAAGAGTCCTCCTATGTTGAAATTAACTGAGATAAAGAGCAGTGGATTCATTCTTTTATTCAACAAAAAATTTAAGTAGGTTACCTAAAATGAACATGGTACTGTACTCGGCACTGAAGGTACAGAAATGAATGAGATAGCAGTGGTCCCTGTCCAGAGGATGCTAGTAGAATAGTCACAGCAGCCTTCACTGAGTTTTCAGACCTCTAGGAAATTCATGAGACCGGTAATGAGGTTATGAATACAATTTTATGTAAATTATATATATGTATTCTGTATGTTAGACAGGAAAAGACAGATTTGTCCTATAGAAAAAAAAGAGTATGTTTCTCTCTCTCCTGATACTTTACTTTTTGGGGTGCATGGAAGAAGGAATCAGAAAACAATACTAAAGTCTGAATGAAACACCAGATGTAAAAAAAAAAAAAAAAGAAAGAAAAAAGATCCAAACACACAAAATTTCACATATAGTTTCAATAAATTTATTAGCCTTATATTTATATCAGGAATACTTACATTGCTTCCTGGTGAGGGAAAGTAATTCTTATGATAGACAGTTTCAGAATCTACATCATGTAATTATCAAACTAATTAACTTTTACTATAGCATCCTGAACATTCCCAATTCATGAAGGTAAAGGTAGACACAGTGAGCTATAACACAAAAAACTCGATTTAAGATTAAATATCCTGGATATGAAAACCTAACCGATTGTCAATTCTAGACCATAGAGGTAAGTCGTGAAGGCTGAGACAAAGTATTTTAACATAAAGGGTGTGTTATATGCATATTATATATATACACACACTCTTTTGGCTTTTTCAAACAGAGCTTCCTAGATTCTTTTGAAAAAGTCAAATATTCTGACTAATGTTGGCTTATATTCCCAAACGTCAACAAATCAAGTAGCATTTCAGACAACTCCTACCATCACGTTCATGTCACATACCTGGCCCCTAGACGACTTGAGTTTATTCCAGACATATGAGCTACACAGCCATGATGTTTATAACAGGGACCAATGGAAAGAGTCAAAATGTCTTACACCACATGCGAAAAAAAAAAAACCCATGTTGCTTCCACACCATGGAGAGAAGCAAAAATTTATCAATCACATACTATCTCACGCTAAAGTAGGCACTTAATTAAAATTACAATTTTAATTTCCATAGAAACTCCTGTCAGGTAGACATTAGTATTAAGTGTCATTTTACAGATGAGGGAACAGGTTAAACAGATGACCAGAGTCACACAGTTGATAAGTGGCAATGATGAGATTTGAAATCTGGCTCCAGGGCCTCAGCTATGCAGCACTGAAAACACAGAGATGAGCCCCTGGTAAGCACTTGCTGCTGGCCTCAGGCCTGCTACCGAGCTGCAGGTGCAGATGGCTACATACCGACGATGAAAGACTTCCATCATCGCGTAGGTGGAAATGAATTTATGAAGCCATGTATAGCATATTTGCATTTCTAAAGAGTGTTACGTGTTTGTAAGAAACATACTTTAACTCATACATTGTTTGAATTACTTTGTAATGAACATACATTACTGTGATAATCAAAAGACCACAAATGATTGCATTTTGAGAAAAAATTATTTTTATGATTTTATATGCTGCCTCTATACTTGTTCCTGCTTAGAAAAATAAGATCTCATTAAATTAGGCTCATTGTTCTGTTACGTTCTTCTTGATCTTGAAGTAAAACGTGTTCCTTGTGAAAAATCTGTAGAATGCAGCAAGGTAAAAGGAAATTAGAATTCACTTTTGAAGGACTCTGGAATACTACAAAATATAGAAAATACTCATAATATGCAAAGTGATAAAGCAGGCTAGGAACATATTCACTCAGATATTGACTAAGCTTATATCTCTCCTCATCCCCTGCCAAATACTGGAAGGAAATGGCTCAAAATGACAACAGGTCACTCTGTGATCAATAGAAAACGGCACCTAACCTCAGCCTACCAGGCTCCTTAAACAAGATGACGTTAGACTCGACTGAGATTTCTATCAGGATGACCACTTTTATTTCAGTTTTTTTAATCTGAAAAATAGAGATACTGCTTGTTAACTGCTGTTTTTATGGAAAAATGTTTTAAAGAAGTGACAATTACATGACACAATGCATGTAGAGTACTCTTAAGTATACACAGTAAGTGCTTTTGAAAAATTAACTATCATTATTATACTAAAAGTTGCTTTGTTTAAAAAATTCTTTTAAATGGACAAATAAAAATTGTATATATTTTTACTGTACAACATGATGCTTTGATATATGTATACATTGTGGAATGGCTAAATCGAGCTAATTAACATATCTATTACCTCACCTACTTATCATTTTTTTTGTGCTGGAAGTATTCTACTCTCTTTAACAATTTTTAAGTATACAATACAGTGTTATTAACTATAATCATGTCGTACAATAGATCTCCTGAATTTATTCCTCCTCCCAGTAGTTGTTTTTCATAGAAGTATAGGGAATGTCTTTTACCTCTCAACACCTGATCAGGAGGTTCCCAGAGCGACTTACAGAATTCGATTTTGAAAAATCTTCTCTGAATTATGTAAATGAGACAAGCCCCTGATTAGCACTTGCTGTTGGCCTTGCCACTGCACCCCATGCTGGAACCATTTTCTTTAGGTTCTGTAGGTCCTGGTTCCATTCTAGGGCCCCAAAGACAAAGTTGATTCCTTCTTCTAAGAGATCCCTTCAAAAACATCAAGACCCACAATCATGGTCTACCTGCACACCGCTGTCCATTCCAATCACCTCCTCTAGAACTGGGGCAGGTTCCCTTACCACTAGTGGTAAAACCAGCGTGCCTTCTATATCTAATGCATCCTCTCCCCAGACCACACCCTGACTGATCCCAAACTTGGGCCCTCCTTCTTCCCTAGAAAGTCACTCAGCCAGGCCCACCCACGTTTTGTCCTATCAGAGTTGATCTGTGCATCTTATTCTGAGGGATGCCTTGCTCTTTGTAATGCTACCACCGGAGCACTATCTGATGAGTTTGATGAATGTATTCAGTACAGCTAGAAGTCATATCTCACTCTTTCCTTTGATTACCATTTGAAGAGATAGCAATAACTTAACTCCAATGGTAGAATCTTGGGAAGTTTCGAGATTGAGTTGGTGACTCTGAATCATTCCAAGAGACTGGTCTAATGAAGAGAGAGAGGGGTGTCACCCCAGAGTCTACGAATCCTCTATTATTTGTCTCCACTTCCTGCAGATATCGTGAGATCTAGGAAACTTTGGAAAGGAAATCGTGAGAATTTGAGCATAACGGAGAGGCATGGTATTCACATCGAAGATACACGGCATTTTCTTTGAACGTGCAAAAACAGATTGTCAGTTGAGTGTTTTTGTGTTTATTTACCAGTAATAAGAAATGAACAAAGTTGACTCAAATTTGGTTTTAGAAAATTAAAAAAAACAGCCTGTTTGACTTTGATGTAAATTCTGGTTAAGAATGACTCTGCTGGTCACTAGGTTCCATGAGGTCAAGGAGCTAATTTGTCTTGTTCACTCTGAAATCCCCAAATGTTCAGCATAATGCCTGGTCATTGATACATGCGGAATACTTATCTGGGATGACGTGAGGGTGGGACCAAGGAGAGGAATCTGGCAACTTCGCAACCCCTTTGCGTGTGGGCACTGGATGAGCTTCCAGTGAATGAACCTGCAGAGAAATGCAGCGCACAATTCTCACGGCTTCTGCCTTGGTTCATGAATGAAACTGATAATCTCAATCTAAAATTCCCAAAGGCACGCCTTTTAACTGTGCTGCAGTAATTGCTCATGTACATATTAACAGCTCTCAAAAATGTGGACCTTATTGACTAATTGGAACAATCTGTCTTGATATGTAGATGTAATGGCTGTTAATATAAGAGCTACACTCTGGAAGAACAGACCTTAAAAAGATCATTTTCTGAGCTGCACGATTAACCCTCAGCCTCACAGCATGAGGCAAGAGGAAGAATGTGTTTATTTGAGAGTAATTAACTTATTTGGGTCCTTACTACAAGAGATAGTTTTGGGGGGGGGGCTTTGCTTTGTTATTTTTATTTTTTTATTTTTCACTCATTTATCAGTCAGAATTTGCTTTTTTACACATCCTCTTTATGAGCGAATTAAAAGTTTTTATTCTCAAGAATTAGAGTTTCTTACCTTTTAAACCTGGGCCCACAAGATGAGGATATAATACAAGAATGTTGGGATTTTTTCCCTTAATATTATAGGGGTACAAATGTTTTAGTTACATAAATTTGCTTTTGTGCTATATGAGTTAAAGTTATGAGTTTGCCCATCCCCCAGGTAGTATGCACTGTACCCATTAGGTGTGAATTTACCCATCCCCTCTTGCCCCTCCCACCTGCTCGATATCCGATGAATGTTATTTCCATATGTGTACATAATGTTGATCGATTAGTTCCGGTTTAATGGTGAGTACAGGTGATGCTTGTTTTTCCATTCTTGTGATATTTCACTCAGAAGAATGGTCTCCAGTTCCATCCACGTTAATACAAGAGGTATTAGTTCACCATTTTTTTAATGGCTGAGGAGTACTTCATCATGGTATACATGTACCACATTTTATTAATCCGCTCATGTATTGATGGGCACTTGGGTTGTTTCCACATCTGTGCAATTATGAATTGTGCTGCTATAAACATTCAAGTGCAGCTGTTTTTTTAATATAATGTCTTTTTTTCCTTTGGGTAAATACCCAGTAGTGGGACTGCTGGATCAAAATAGTTCTACTTTTAGTTTTTTTGAAGTATCTCCATACTACTTTCCATAGAGGTTGTACTAGTTTGCAGTCCCACTGGCAGTGTATGAGTATTCCTATCTCTTTGCATCCATGCCAGCATTTGCTGTTTTGGGACTTTTTGATAAAAGCCATTCTTCACTGGCATTAAGTGTATATCATTGTGGTTTTGATTTGCATTTTCCTGATGATTACAGATGTTGAGCATTTTTTCATATGTTTGTTGGCCATTAGTCTGTCTTCTTTCGAAACGTTTCTGTTCATGTCCTTTGCTCACTTTTTAATGGGGTTGTTTATTTTTTCTTTCTGATTTGCTTGAGCTCTTTATAGATTCAGTTATCAGCTCTTTATCGGATGTATAGCAGGCAAATATTTTCTCCAATTCTGTAGGTTGTCTATTCACTCTAATAATTGTTTCCTTGGTTATGCAGAAGCTTTTTAATTTGATCAGGTTCCATTTATTTATTTTTGTTGTTGCTGTGATTGCTTCTGGGGTCTTCTTCATAAATATAAAGCCAACATCACCTTGATATCAAAGCCAAGAAAGGACTCAACAAAAAAAGAAAACAACAGACCAATATCCCTTATGAATACAGATGTAAAAAATCTCAATAAAATCCTAGCAAACCAAATTCAGCTGCTCATCCAAAAATGATCCATCGCGACCAAGTGGGCTTCATCCCACAGATGCAGGGATGGTTCAACATACACAAATGTATAAATGTAATTCACCACATAAATAGAAGTAAAAACAAAGACCATACGATCCTCTCAATAAACCCAGAAAAATCATATGACAAAATTCAGCACCCTTTTATGACAAGAACACTTAACAAAACAGGCATAGATAGGACTTACCTAAAATAATAAAAGGCATATACGACAAATCCACAGCCAATATAACATCATACCAAATGGGGAAAAACTGAAAGCATTCCCACTTAGAACAGGAACCAGACAAGGTTGCCCACTATCTCCACTTCTATTCAACATAGTGCTGGAAGTCCTACCCAGAGCAATTGGAGAAGAGAAGGAAATCAAGGGTATCCAAATGGGGCAGAAGAGTTCAAACGATCACTCTTTGCTGATGAAGTGATCTTATATCTAGAAAACCCCAAAGATTCTGCCAAGAGGCTACTGGAATTGATAAATAAATTCTTAGGTTACAAAATCAATGCATACAAATCATTAGCATTATATACACCAACAACAGTCAAGCTGAGAACCAAATCAAAGACTCAATACCTTTCACAATAGCAACCAACAAACTAAAATACCTAGGAATATATTTAAGGAGGAGAAAGACCTCTACAGGGAGAGCTATGAAACACTGAGGAAGGAAATAGCAGAGGACATAAACAGATGGAAAAACATACCATGCTGATGGATCGGCAGAATCAGCATTGTTAAAATGTCTATACTACTCAAAGTAATCTATAGATTCAATGCAATCTCTATTAAAATACAGACATCATTTTTCACAGATCTAGAAAAAATAATTCTATGCCTCATATGGAACCAGAGAAGATCCCATATAACCAAAGCAATGTTAAGCAAAAAGAATAAATTGGGAGGCATCAGTTTATCAGATTTCAAGCTATACTACCAAGCTATAGTAACCAAAGCAGCATGGTGTCAGTTTCTTAACAGGTATTGCTGCTTACCCTGTTATGGGTCTGTAATCATTAGCAGCTGAGATTCAGCGGTGAACAGTGGTGACAGATCTCTCTCTCCAAAAGCTTATGTGTAGTATATGGAGGTGAGGGACAGAGAGGTGAGTTAATAAACAAGGAAATGAATCAATAATAGTTTCAAAAAGTAATGGGTACTATGAAGAAAATAAAACTGGGTAGTAGCAAAGAAAGTACTGAGTTGAGAGGGGAGAGAGCAAGAAATGGTATAACAGGTGGGTTTAGGAAAGGAATGAGCCACGAAGAGGAATAATCAGGGAAAGAGCATTCTGGAATGGAACAATACCCAGTGAAAACAAGGTGGAAAGAAGTTTGCAGGGGGGTAGGGGTGGATGAGGGAAAACAGAAGCCTGATCACATAGGGCCTTGCAGGCCAAGTTAAGAGCTTTGGATTTATTCTACATGTGACTGGAAACCACTGGAAGATTTTAAGCAAGGGCAAGGTGTAATGAAATTCAAGTGTTTAAAAGGAAGCTTTGCTTAGTGGACAAAGAGTGGATTATGGGGTGCAAGAGAGACTTTTAAAGAAGCAATGACTATTAGCCAGGAGTGGTGGCATGTACCTGTACTCCCAGCTACTCAGGAGGCTGAGGCAGGAGGGTCGCTTGGGCCCATGAATTTGAGGTTGCAGTGACCTATGATGACACCATGCACTCTACCTGGATGACAGAGCAAGACTCTGTCTCAAAAAAAAAAAAAATTTTTTTTTTTTTTGCTTTTGTAGAGATGGGGTCTTGCTATGTTGCTTAAGCTGGTGTTGAACTCCTAGCCTCAAGCGATCCTCCTGATTTGGCCTCCCAAAGTGCTGGGATTATAGGTGTGAGCCACTGCACCATGGCTTACTGAGGTAATATTAATGGCTAATACTAAATAAGCTCTTAGAACATACTAAGTCCTACTCAAATCATGTTATGTTTATTAACTAAAATTTACCCTATGAGGAACGAGTTTGTTTTATTCATATTATGTTTAATAATCACTTCTCTATGTCTCATTCTTCTTTAGTATATATTATGCAATCAAAATTGGTATATAGTACATATTACACGAAGTATGAATGTTAGATAATTAAACATTTGTAAGACCTTTTTAAAAACCTAAATGAAGTACAACAAAATATTACAGACTGGTCAGTTATCTATGATTTTCTCTCCTCGAATTATTCTTTTAAACTAAGAAATACAACCTTTATAAAGATAACATCACTATCACATCCTCCTCAGGGAACATGTTTTTCCCTCCTAATGATCAGACTCAGAACTTTTTCTCAATACACCCAACCATGGTCCATTCCACCATCGCCTCTCCTGGAAAGACAATCATCTTCCAGCTTGGCTCTCAGCATCCACAGGCATCCCCTACGGGCATCTCAAGTGCAGCCAGAGGGATCCTTCTAAAACATAAGCCAGAGAGTCCAGGGTGGCACACACCTGTCATCCCAGCTACTCAGGAGACTGAGATGGGACGATCCCTTGAGCCCAGGTGTTCCCAGTCAGCCTGGGCGAATATCAAGATTTCTTTGCTAAGGAAAATTTTTTAAAAAATATTTTCAAAATGTTAATAATATACAAGATAGATAACTGAGACTGAGAATGTTCCAATGGCTTCCCATCTCACCTGCAGTAAAAACCACAGAGTGTCCCATAGGCCACAAGACCTCACGTCATCAGGACCTCCACTATTCCGTGGACGGACTGTACTCTCCATGCCTCTACCCCTCTCTTCTGCTGCTCTAGCAGCACCGGCCTCTTGGCTGTGCGTCAAGTGGGCCTGGCAGCCTCCTGACTGGGGCTCAGTGCCTGCTGAAGTAAAAGCCCCTTGTGGCCAGAAAGGACACTCTGTGTCCCCCACAGAGAAGGCTCTGTGAATCAACTGAATGAACGCACACTACTGATCACTTAGAACTGTCTCTAGAGAAGAGTGTAAGGAAGTCCTGCAAACATTCTGTGTACTGTACCATCGTGGCATGGACGAGAGCTCTCCCAGGACGATTTGGGGCAGCATCCTCCCCCCCTGCCCCCGTCCCCCATGTATTCGCCTCATCACTAGTCCCACAGGATATGCAAATGAAAAGAGTTCCACGGTGAATTAAGTTTGGGAGATCCCCAGTTAATAAAATCAAGGTTTCTCTACTAGGATATTTCTCAAGATTTTTAGTATGTTAGCTCATTATCAAGCTGCAAGAAGAAGACATATCATGCAACATTTCCTAAATCACTTTTTACGTGGAGCATTTTAGACTAACAAGAATCCAGAAAGCATACCAGGGGCATATTTTCCTAAGGGTGCTGCCTACGTGTGCTTATGATATTTCAACGCCCACTTACCCTCTTCGTAAATGACACAAAGAGTCATGAGGAAGAGAGAGCCAGAGGCAATTCAAGGACACAAACACACACAGAGGCTGGCTGAGATTCAGTAGGGAACCACGGGGTGAGGTTTCTTTCACTCCACGTCTTCCTCGATCAGATGGTGAACACTGATGCATAAATTCAGAAAACTCCTTGAAATACTGAACTTCATGAGTCAACGCAGTGAAGGTTTCAACAGGGAGTTTCAGAAGTTGAAGCTGTATCGTTATGGCAATAGCAGGGATTTAGAAGTTATTTTATTATTAACCCAAATATCTTCCATGTATTAACCTGAGTTTTAAGGGATACTGTCTTTTAAGACATGTGCAAACACTCAAGACATGAAATTTATATTTTTAAATAAAATAGGGTTTCGGTGAATTTGCCCAGCTGGTCTCTGTATGTCACAGTAAATGTATCCAGAGCAGAGTCTGTGCTCAGCACAGCACAGGCCAAACAATCCGGACAGGGAAGCTTTAGAAATCTCTTTCCCATTCCATTAAAGGTGGGTGCAATGAAATTCTATGCCAGGGATTTAAAGGGGAAAAAGGAAATAGACTTTCTTTCAAACTTGACTTCTTTCAATTCCTTATAAATCTTTCTGACTGTCCCTTATGAGTGACGGTGGCACTAAAGAACTTGCTAAAGGCTTTAGATTTAAGATGGCTTGAAACCTTCCTGCTCAAATTTTGACAGGACAAGAAAAAAGGGTGGTTGGTGGTGGTGCTGAGCCCTAGGCCCATAAATCCCCCTGACCTGAACTTACAATACGTCTGATCTGGTCGCCTGTAGTCTCTACCTTCAGTGCACAAAGGTCTCCCCAGCCAGCTTTATTTGAGTTCCTGAGCTTGGAAGTGGATTCTGAGAAGAATAGTGTTCAAAGCTCTGGGAACAAATGTTGTTAAAATGAAAAAAAGCAAGGGGGGTGTGGGTAGGGGTTTGGACTTAAAGCTTATAAAGAAAAAACCTGTACTGCATCTAGATGAAGCCTTTTCAACAAGTCAGATCCCAATATAAAACTGAACTACTATATATATATATATATATATATATGTATATATATATATATTTTTTAATGTTATTGTGCGTATTTAACATGACACTAAGATACACACAGATCGTAGAATGGTTACTAGAGTGAAACATACTAACACATGCACCATCTCGCATAGTTACCCATTCTTTCCCTTGTGGCAAAATCAGCTGCCATCTACTCCTTTAGCAAATATCCCGACTACAATACACTCTTATTAACTATAGTCCTCATGTAGTACATTAATTCTTTAGGCTTGTTAGTCCTACATATCTGCTACTTTGTATCATTTGACCCTTTTCTTGTTGGAAGACAAGTCATTGAAATTAACAAAATTTCAGCATAAAAATTGCTGCTAAAGAATTTGTGTTAGTTTTTTTGGCTTTTTCATTATCTAAATTTCATTATTGTGGTCTAGAACCCGAAAGTCTGCACGTTTCAATGCAGGAGGCTACCGTGTCTGTGGAACAGGAGTGTGGCCAGCCTACCCAGACATGCTGCAGGCGTAAAATACAAACTGGATTTCAAAGATTTAGCATAAAAACAGAATGTAATACATCTCAGCTATAACTTTTTATATTGATTTTATGTTGAAATAATATTTCAAGTATTAGGGTAAATATTATAAATGATTGAAATCAATTAAATTTTAATTGCTTTTATAATTATTATAATAAAAATTATATTACGGTATAATATAAATTATAGAAAATGAAATAGAATTTTAAAATAAAATTACCTGTTTCTTTTTATCTCTTTTAATGTGGCTTCTGAAAATCTTAAATTACTATGTGCGGCTCACATTGTATTTTCATCAGTGTTGCTCTAAGTGATTAAAATTAGACTGAAGTGGCCAATCCAGATAAGAAGTATAGTATTTTCCACAGATTGCTCGAGGCAGAGTTGACAACATTTTCTGTATCCTTCATATCTTTCTGTATATTTTATTACAGGTTCAGCAATCTTTGAACATTTTAAGCCCTTTGATTTTCTTCTTTCATATTAGAGAGGTTGAGCATCCCTAAATCTGAAAATCTAAAATCTGAAACTTTTGAGTGCCAACCTGATACCACAAGTAGAAAATTCCACACATGACCTCATATCATAGGTCACAGTTGAAACACTGCCACGACTTTGTTTCATGTATAAAATCATTAAAAATATTATATAAAATTACCTTTGGGTTATGTGTATAAGGTATATGTGAAAGATAAACGAATTTTGTGTTTAGACTTGGGTCCCATTCCCAAGATATCTCATTATGTATAATATTCCAAAATCTGAAAAAATCCAAAATTCAAAATACTTCTAGTCCCAAGCATTTCAGATAAGGAATACTCAACCTGTACAATAAGCACCAGTTAAAATTCTAACAAAGTTATTTCTACCGCACTGGTGGTTCTAAAAAACAACCTAAAGTAGTGACAAGAAAAACAACAAAATTACTTATCAAATAAAAAGAATGATGGTTAAGATTTTGGGGACATAAGAGCCCAGATTCTGGATGACTAACAGTAAACTTCAGCCAAGCCGCTTACCATCACGGAAGCTCAGTCATTCCATCTGTAAGATGGGTATGGTAAGAGCACCTCTCTCATAAGGCTCATGTGAAAATTAAATGAGGAAGCATCTGGAAAGCTCTTGACACAGGTAGCATTTGTTAAATTGTGTCTATAATGCCATCACTATTACCACTACCACCACCAGCACCACTTCCAACCATCACCCTACCACCCTGAGCCTTTTCTTTGGTCATCTGAGAGCCCCCAGGGCCACCACCTTTCTACATGGAGAGTATCTCCAATTTCACCAGGTTTGTATTTTCTTTCCAGAGAGTGTCATCTTCTTGACTGGAATTCGCAGTATGATTCAGTCAGCTATCAGCACACCACATGTCGGTGACATGCCATCAGACAGTCCTGAGCCAAGTTCACTTCCGAGGATGTGAATTTCCAAGTTCACATCCAAGGATGTGAAGAGGACTGTGAGAAATCAGGAAGATTTACCATGCCAGGGACCGGGGCTGTCTGATCTTACAAAACCTGCTCTCTGGCTTTGTAAAACCGGGCATTAACTTCTCCACTGAGCATTCACTAAGTACCAGGGCCTCCTCAAATGTTTCTGTTCATTAACAAAGGACATACACATAAAAGATCAGCCAGATGGAAATTAAATATTTCACCAGTACAGGATGAAACACTCTGCTCTAAAACGGAATCTTCGTTTCAGTAAAGTCATTAACTAAATCTCAACCAATTCCCTTGCCATTTGGTGGAAGTCACTACGGGGCAAAACATGATCGGTGACATCGCCAAACAGCAAACATCAGATAACCACAGAACGATCTCTTTGACACTTCCAGGGTTCCTCAAAGAGGCAGGGTAAGGAAAACAGGCACTGTCTTAAGCTCCACTGACAAAGGACTCTCTGAGGAAACAGCAACTTTTCAGAGAACCTGTAACAAATCCAGGAATTTATGTAATGCACATGACATGGGGGCGGGGGGGGAGTGTGATACTGTGAAAGTTACTTTTAATAGAAAAATGTCTCAATCCCCTTCTAATGACAGTTCTCTGTAATGATAAAGCAAGATAGTATCAAGGTCATAATGATGCTAAAAAAAATTATATTTGAACAAGTCAAGATGTCTTTATAATTTTCTTTTGTCTTTTTAGAGAAAGGGTCTTGCTGGACTCAAGGCTGGACTCGAACTCTTAGGCTCAACTGATCCTCTCTTGTGGCAGCCTCCCGAGTGGCTGGGACTACAACTGCATGCCACTGGTCATGTTAGCACCCAGCTGCTAACAATTTTCAAGATAACTAAAATGCCAAATCACTACATATCCTCAAAAACATTTATTTGAATAGGACCCCTTTTCTTACAAGGACTATGGACTAAAGGAAGAGAGGAGAAAATTATAAACCTATATTTCCAAAAGAGTGATATTATAATACTTACTGTTTCATGAAAAAAAGGAGAGAGACAGAGGTCATAAAAGTTTGCAAAAACATCATGTTACACAAAGGTAAACATTTCTTCAATGGTGGAGTCTTCAAAGCCCTTAATATGGCAATATACAACATAAATCTTCAAGAAGGCATTTCATAAGCCTAAACTTACTTCCAGCAGAAAAGGAGAGATATATTAGTATCAAAGAGGTGCTAGCCTAATGCAACATTTAGTCTATACTTTGGAATATCAGGCTGAAGCCTGGGATCGATGTGAGCTCAACCTCCAGATGGGCTGGTCCACATCTGAGTTGTGCAGTAGCCTGCCATGCTTGCATCAGCGTGGAGAAGCTGGTACCACTCCAGGCCTGTGTGTGTGTCCCGAGTGCATGAGCTCACCAGGGTTAGAAGGAAGGCAGATGCTGGTCACAGGAGCATCCTAGAGGGGCTCAAGATGACCTAGAGGTCATTAGACAATGACTATCTAGTCAGAATGTGATAGAAACATTCCTGGGAAGAACCAAGATCTGTTTCACAAAATGGACAGTAAATCACGAGTCTTAATTCCCAGAAGGCAGGCAGGATCTGAGCAGACGGGAGAGAATGAGGGAATGGGTCAAGGGAACACTCCTGAAGACATGGATAGTGAAGACAACAGCAGGCCCAAACAGAATGTTAAAATCAAAATCGATCACAGAACAAGGTCAGCCTAAAACCAGCAACTCCTACTAGAACTATTGTGCAATATCACAACCAAGAAGGGAGAAGGAAGAGAGAAGTGCCTGGAAACATCAAGCCCTACAGAGGGACAAATACCTCAACATGATTGTGTCATGGTTATAACTACCCAGTGCTCTCTAGAACATAAACCACTGAGGCCATGCAATGGACCCAAGACCCACACAATGGTATTGCACACCTAAGACCAAAAGGTGTTTTGTTGTTATCTAAAATTTTTGTGTGAAAACTTATTTGATGGTAAAATCTTATGTGAAGAAATATGAAGCTATTTAGAGCACTGATGTTCCCACTTAGTGTGACTATGCCTCTGCTTGCAATAGAAATATTAATGCATTTAAAGGGTGCAGTTCCAGATCCTACTGGTTGTCTTCTGAAATACATATTGCATATGTTCTGTGACCCTGAATTCTAAAACATCTGGCCTCAAGGGTTTCAGATAAGGGAGTGCAGACCTGTACCATATGGCAATGTGTACATGGTATGTATTAGGAAAGACGTCTTTGCTTCTATTCATTCACTAAAATGCTCTAAACAGAGCTGAAATGAACCAGCTGTGAGTTTCACTGGAAAGGGCACACACAATCAATTTGGATCATTTAAGCTTATTGAAGACTTCAACTCATAAAGCACAAGTCTGAATCAACAACTCCCGCGATCTTTTTTTGTAATAAATAAGATTTTAATTACCTCAGACAACAAGCATGCAAAGAACCTCTACTTTACTGGAGCTCTCGGAGGTTTTACCTGGGAATTTCTCTTTGCATTAACTCCAACTTCAGCTATTAGTGGAAACATGGGATGATTCGATTCCTATTAGTGTTGTATGAACCTTTATTTAAGTTACCAACCACAGAACAGGGAAATGAGTGTGGAAAAGGGAAAAAAAAAATTAGCATAGGATAGAAGCCACCATGGACAGACAACAGAAAGCTAAGTAGTCACAGAAGAAGTGGAACAGGTTATCACTGCTTTCATCAGTGGAATATTCTGAGCTTTTTGACTTTAAGCTTTTTGACTTTAATCACATCTACAAAGTCTTATTTTGCCACATAAAGTAACATATTCACAGGTTCCAGGGATTAGAGTTGACATTGGGGGATGAAGGGCATTTTCCTGCCTACCAAATCCTCACTGGCCTATCTGTATTCCTTAAACTTCCCAAATACTATCTGTCTCAGGGCCTTTGCGTATCCCTGTTCTACCAGCAGACTCGAATTCATCTCTTCCATCTTCATACACATCATTGTCTCCACAGAGACCTTCTATCTCATGGCAAAAGAGACTGTATCACAACTGAAATTACACAGCTATTTATGTGCTCGCTTATAAAAATTTCTGTGTCACCACTAGAGTGTAAATACCTTGTCAGCAGAGACTATGACTTTCTGGTTTTACCTTTGAAACCCAGCACCACCTGTAACAACAGAAGACACCCAAGAAAAACTTGCTTCTAGGCAAGGAATAAGACTGACTTCACAGGAGGTGAAGGCATCTGAGCATCCACACTGGGCCTAGTCTCGGAGGCGTGGCATTGCAATCTGACGCCAACTTTCTCTTCCAACTTTAACTGAGCTGTAAAGAATGCCAGCTATTGAAGAGCTTTTGTTTTGTTTTGTTTTGACAAGAACTTTGTTCTTGGTAACTATTAGACTGGATGTTTTTAAGTGTAGGAACTACAAGACCGAGTCCAGAATTTCAGCCAGGAAAATGCAGAGAGGTCTAATTTCTGGATGCCTACAAAATTGTCTTAGATGACCTCAAAGAATTCCTGGGAAGCAACAAAACCTACAAAGTTGGGTTTGTTGCCATTTACCCTCAGGGAGCAGATCCAGCTTCTTGTGAGGCATATGCTTAAAATTCAGCCTGCAGAGCTGGAGCACAGAGGGAGCTGCTGAAATTCCCAAGGTCGTGACTGCATCTCGAGTAGAACTGAAGGAACCAGGACCAGCAATGCTGTTACACATGAGGAAGGTACATTTCCTCCTTAGAAACCACAAGAGGATGGAATGACTTCTCCAGAAACAAATCCTCCTTACTCAAATGTATTTAAAATGATGCCACATAGGTAAAGGAATGTTTCATTCCACTAAACCCACTGCTTTCTCTATCCCAGAGTCTCACAATAGTGACATTAGTGACTTCAGGGGGCCGGATAATTCCTTGTAGTGGGGGCTGTCCTATGCATTGTAATGTTTAGCAGCATCCCTGGCCTCTACCCACTGGAAACTAGTAGCATATCATTGCCAACAACAGCAACAACCAAAATGTTTCCAGATACTGTCAAATGTCCCTTGGGGAAGGTGTAGGGGAGAACCACTGTCCCCGGGTGAGAACCACTGCTGTATTCTACCAATCCTCATATATTCTTCAACAGTGACTCTTCTGTAGCCCTTATACACAGTGCATACAAAACAAATAAATAATATCCCCAATGCTGATAAATTATTCCATGATAAATCAAATTTTCTTACTTTCATTCTAGTTTCTTGGAAAACAATGTACTTATATAAAAAGAAATAAACCAAGCCCGAGATGTTTAAACAGTATAAAAATCTCAAGGAGAGCTGGTGTTAAAAAAGAACTCGAGTATAGCAATTTAACATAAAATATCATAGACATGTTTTGGGCAAAAGTAAGCAACTTTTCTTGTGCCCATTTTAAAAGTAAATTTAATCCAGTTACCTTTAATCTCTGAAATCCAAGTTCCTCCAAATATACCATTAAGTAATTTAACATGTTTATCACACTGTAAAAGAGCAAGCTATGAACCAGATGGGCTTTGCTGAGGGATCCAGTTGATATAGGTAGCCCTACCATATAACATTACTTAAAAGAAAAAAATCCAAACACTTGGTCAAACTGTAAGTCTGGGCATTGTAGCTGCCATTTCTGATTATATTCAGAATTCACTGGCTCTCTTTGAGTAATGGAAAATTAAAAATATTCATTTTAAGTCACAAGGTTTCAAAAGAGTATACATCTCTTCTAAGCATTTTTCCAAAACCAAGCATAAGGAGGAAAGAAGCCATCTCGGCACTAGGGAATGTGATCACGAATGAGGCGGAGTTCCCAGGTCTTAGCTCAAGGACTTCTTTTCCAAGGTAGCCATCAGATTAAGTTTTTAAAGCTTTCAGGACAGGTCTTTTGTCCACAGCAACATTACTGAACAAATGGCAACCCAATTCTAAGACAAAGAGGCTTCAGAGCAAAGCTGGCTGAACACAAACTAACCCCCTCAACTCACACTGCCGATGGGAAACTGTCAGCACGACCAGAAGGAAAACCCCACACTTACAAACATGATGTAATTTCACTTCTAGGAATCAAGTTTTCCAAGTACAAATAAAGCTAATACTTCTAAGAAATGATTCATTGCATTTAAGGGGTGGAGGAGAGCGCATTAAGTAGGAACCCTACCCATGAGACATATAATTAGTATGACTAGGACAGGAAGTCCCACAGATAGAGGAGCCCTAATACAGGGAGAGTGCGGGCACCGAGAATCTGCCAGTTAAACAAGAAAAACTGTGAAGCATTTTCTCAGAGCGTCTGAGAAATCCCTGGTTTCTCCAGGAATAGTGGATAAGAAATAAATCTATTGTCCATATAATCATGTATAAACAAGGAAATACTTTTGATTTTCTCATCTTGTTGGGGGTTCTTCATCTAAACTTCAAGGATACACAGAGGGTCCACGAATGGGCTTCAAGAGCCAGGGAGGATGCTGAAACCCTACCAACTATATGTAAATCCATGTGGAGATACAGAACATGCATGTTTCTTTGTAAAGGGGATCTCAAGAATGTATCAGATTATCAAAGCAGGACGTGACTTAGTGTTAAAAACCTTCCTCGGCCACCTGGCTCCTTGGATTAAAACACGCTACCATTTCAAAGTCACTCCATGGTTGAATACGGCCACAGGCTGGAACCATACTCACTTTGTTCTTCCACAAACTTGTAAGGCTTACCAAGTGCAGAACCGACTGACCAACATGTTTATCACAACAAAAGAATAGTCACACACTGATCATGATTAAAGGAAAAAATTAAGTTAGTAGCAGATGGGATGTGCTGTCTCCACCCAACATTACTAAAGGAGTTGGAGGTGTGCTCCCTCCCTCATCCGGGCTCCAGGCAGATACACATCAGCACCCGACCCAGGGCACCCACACCCTTCTCCTCTCCGGCAGAAGCAAAATGTCACCATCGATCCCAGCAAAATTAATCCTAGCGACTCATTCTACCAATGGTCACAGCCTCTTTCTCAACAGCTGGCAGTAGCCAAAAGAAAATAAAAACAACCTTAAAACGACTTTGCTACTGAGAAAAGATTCTGAGACTCCTCTTCGTATGTCACTAACTTCTGTTTTCTAAAGGATGAAAGTGAAGTCAGTCAAGTTTCATATACAATGTCTCCTTCAGAAAGCAGGGTTTCAGAAAAAGACGGTGCAACGAAACTGTGTCCAATGAAACAAATGATGAACATGATTGACCAGGGGTGAGTCTAGACAAACTGTGATGCCTGTGACTTTTATGTTTCTCTGGTTGAACAAAGATGAAAAACTTGAGGTTGGATATCTACCTGCCACACTATAAAGGATTTCCAGACAAAGTTAGGTATTATGTAAGTTTGATTTGCAAAATGAGGATAAGGACATAGCATCTAATGAACATAAAGACTCAAAGCACAGCTACGCTCTGAGAGCTCCAGTTCCTCTCACCTCAACAGGAAACCTCCTGCCGTTGATGCTGTGTTCAGAGCCTGCTGAGCCATTGCTGTGGCCCCAGTGAAATTCCACCTTCTCAGCTTTGAATCTGCCAGGCAGGCCAGCACCACTGACAAAATAGTCGTCTTTCAGAAGGATGGCAACTGTGTAAAATGGAAGGGAAGGGAGGAAAACAAAGTGAGTTTCAAAACCAAACCAATGATTTCTTCTGCTGCTTCTAATACAGTTCATGATTACCACGACGTGAATTATTTCTCATGGACCTGTTAAAAAACAAGTCAAAAACACCAGTCTGAATACATTAGTACATTCTAGCTGCAGAATGCTCTCAGATCACCACTTGGCTCTAAATCATGACACTTCCCAGGGAATGATCTCAGAATTATTTATCCATTTAACAGATTTTTTTTTTAAATGGAGACAATGACAGAATAAGTTCCTTTGCATCAGTGTCTCCTATATCTGCTTGATGATCAAAATTATCTAGAGAGCAAGACATTTCTTTTTAAGCACTGTTTCTTAGGGCTACCCCAAGATTCAAGGTCTGGAATGAGATTAGAAATATATATGATAAGACATATGCAAGAGACACATTTCTCTGATCAGAAAACCTAGGCAAGATATCAGGAAATAAAATTTGTGGGTTCTTCCTAAACAAGTAATAGTGGGAAGATAGCTGGGAGTCTTTGTATTTGATAACAGTGCCCAGCAGAGTGCAGTACAAAATCAACTCATGGAGTCACTCAAATATTGGCAGATAATCAGATATCCTTTCTACTTTTAATTCCAAGCACAAGAAAATTTCCCTTAGCCCATCTGGAAGAACACATGAGAATTCTCAACCAATTCAAACCCTATGTCAAAAACACACTCTCTTCCTTGAAACACAAGAAGGAGAAATTGAAAATAATTTGGTTTACGCTAACAGAAAAAATTATTTCTCCAAAAGGAATGTAATAGCTACATGCATAAAAAAACAGATTTTATTCAATTGATACATTCCCTTTTTTTCCCCTAAAGTGGATTCATTCATTCATTCAACAAATACTGGCTGCTAAATACATGTAAGATGCCAACTAATATACTAAATGGTTTGTGATCGAAAGCCAAGCTTGGGTAAGCCATGGGAAAGCTCTCATATCCTGATTGTTGCCTCTTCCTAAAGAGATCCCACTTAGAGCTTTAGAGAGAAATCCTGCATGAAAATCAGGTCTCCATAAAAGATAGGCACTAGACTAATGACCCATTTCTAGAACAGTGCAATTAGTTTCGGTACTTCTGTATATAAAGGAAGGATTAAAAGCAAGTGAAGGAACCCTTCTCATATAAATCCCTTTTTATTGCATTCAAAAGGCACTTTTTCTCCAACTTCTGAAAAAATATATATTGAATGTTCAATTAGTGGGACAGCAAATTAAAGGATAAAATGAGGTAAAAGCAAGTGTTTCTTGTGCCAATTAAACATGCTATGGCATTGTTCCACCTTTACTCTGTGCCGGGCACGTTTTAGAACAGGAGTTGGCAAACTTGTCCTATAAAGGACCAGTGAGTAAGTATTTCGGGCTCTGCAGGCCATGTAGTCTCTGGTGCGATTACTTTCAACCTCTCCTCTGTATCACGGAAACAGCTGAAGATAATATGCAAATGAATGGGTGAGGCTATGTTCTGATAAAACTTTATTTAACCACAGTCAAATTTAAAATAATTTTCATGTGTCATGAAATAGGATTCTCCTTTTGATTTTTCAAAACTATTTATAAATGTAAACAGGCAGGGGGCCTATCATTTTGTGACCCCCTAAAATGCCCTAGTAGATACTATCTAAAATATTATAAAAATTTTTATATATATATATATACAGATATTGTAAAGTATCTTCTAAAATAATATATTTTACCAACCATGTACTTTTACTTCCGAAGTCAAAAGGCATTAGCTGAGTAGAGTCTTAAATACTGTTGATTATTCTCAGCTGCTTATAATTTCTATACATAACATTTTACATCCAAAGGATGAAGGCAAAGCATTTTGTGTGCATCTGTTACAATATACCCAGGGACTCAGCAGAATCTTATAAATATTTGATTTTACCTAAATCATTTATATCTCTGTCAGGGGTCATTTTACTTGTTTTATATGAATAATTAAAAGCATGATTAGGGAACTGTACAATCAGAAACATTAATCTCATTTTTCATTTTACAGTATTTCTTACCAGAGTACACAGCATCTTACATGTACATACATCTGTTCCAAAAATTGTTTATATTTTTGTTTACATATAAAACTAGGAAGAGAGAACTTTCCCAGCTATCATGTAACAGTTTTCTGATGACCACTGATAACACTGTACTGTTTTGAAACAGAATGTGTCAAAGGTAATAATGTCAAAGGTAATTACCGCATGTCTCAGGGAATCCCATTCTGCCACTTAACAGCAGTGTGACCTCAGGCAGGTTACCTGACTTCTCTGTGCCTCTGTCTCCACCACTGTTCAAATGGTGATAGCAACAGAGGCTACCCGGTGAGACTGTTTTGACACCTGAAGGAAGTCACACTGGGAAAGCACTTAAGCCAGTGGTAGGAACCCAGCAAGCACATGTTCGACGGTGGTTATTGTCAAACTCATTTCTTGCATCAGGGTGGAGCCGTGCACAGCACACAAGGGTGGCCACACAGCCATAACTCTCCATTTTCAGAGAAAGTCCCATTTTAAAGTAATATTGTCTTTTGCATGGGAAAAAAAAAATACATACATACATATATATATATATATATATGTATGTATGTTAGGTCATTAAACATGAAATGTCTGATTTCGAATCAGAAGTGTAGTTTATTATATCTCAAACAAGAAACAGTACAATTAATCAAAGTATGTGTCTAAACTGTCAACACAGTTTTGTCATCTTAACGGTAGCTTGCTTATGCCAGCAACGAAGAAGCCTGGAGAGAGAGTGGCGATGAAATTGGGAAAGGCGTTTTCCACAACCTGTGGAGAATTGAGTATTTTTCCTTGCAAGAAGTGGTCCAAAGCATGGAAGAAGTGGTAGTCAGTTGGTGCAAAGTCTGGTGAATATGGTGGATGACAGAGTGTCATTAGGCAGGGATAACAGAAAGGACAGGTATGTCCCAAATACTACTTGGGAGGAGAACTTAAGGGTTGACTAAATGCCTTCAGTTCACTGAAACCCACAGTAAAAATATTTCTTTTTCTTGATTATTTCTACCTTTTTGATCACTTTAAGGAAAAGAAAATCTCACTTTGGTACTACTATAACCTGCACACTTCCCTGATACTCATGCATTTCCTCCCTTTATCCAAGAGTATTAAGCTAAATTTTAATAACATGGGTAATTTCAACTTATTTTCATAAATTATGGACATATTTCTAATAGTAAGACTATCTGTGTCAAATAGCACTGGTTGCCCCATTTACGGTGTTGATAAAAAGGCTAGGCATGGTGGCTCACTCCTGTAATCCTAGCACGTTGGGAGGCCGAGGCAGGAGGATTGCTTGAGGCCAGGAGTTTGAGACTAGCCTGAGCAAGAGCAAGACCACATCTCTATAAAAAATAGAAAAATTAGCCAGCTGTGGTGGCACACATCTGTAGTCCCAGCTACTCAGGAAGCTGAGGCAGGAGGATTGCACGAGCCCAGGGGTTTAAGGTTGCAGTGAGCTATGATGACACCACTGCACTCTAGCCTAGGAGACAGAGTGAGACCCTGTCTCCAAAAAAAAAGGTTAATTTAAAACAGGTAAGTATATAATATTATAAAAACAATGAATACAAATGAATTTTCATTTAAATTTTATAACAATAGCAGTAAGAGTTCCATCTGGATAAGGTATAAATTGGAAGGTGGCAAGCAAACAGCACAATGGTGTTACAGACTGAATGTTTGTGTCCCCCTAATATTCATAAATTAAAATTCTAATCCCCAAGGTGATGGTATTGGGGGTGGGGGGGTGGGAGGGGATTAGGCGATGAGGGTGAAGCCTCCCCCCTGGGATCAGGGGCCTGAGAGAGCTGGCTTCCTTTCTGCCAGGTA
Source organism: Indri indri (assembly GCA_004363605.1). NCBI lineage: Eukaryota > Metazoa > Chordata > Mammalia > Primates > Indriidae > Indri > Indri indri. The sequence goes on from RJWJ010000037.1 coordinate 52,421, forward strand.
AGGAAACGGCGAGAGGATGTTGTCTAAGAACCAGAAACCAGGCCCTCATCGGACACCAGATCTGCCAGTGGCCTTGAGCTGGGACTTCCAGCCTCCAGAACTGAGAAATATTGGCTGTTTAAGCCACCAGTTTACAGTATTTTATTAGAGCAGCCTGAACTAAGACAGGTGGGAGAGGAGGGGGAGGCGGGGAAGGTACACGTGTGAGTGGACTTTCCAGAACCAGCTCCTCTGGGTGTAAACTGCTCACACGGATTGTGATGAAATCAGAGCAGAATGGTGGGACCATGGAAGGAGCTGGAGGCTTCAAATTCAGGGTTTCTTAACCTAGAGTCCGAAAGTCCACAGCAGTAGCTACCCATGGACTCTGGGCTCTCTGCCCTCCTGACAGAAGTAAAATTCTGAGCACAGCGCACATACGGAGCTTAGCAGCTGGACTCTGCAGCCAGTGTGTCTGAATTTGAATCCTGGATCCGCCACTGTCCATTTATGAGAAAGCTGATGCACTTCTTGGTGCCTCCGATCCCTGCTGTAAAATGGAGTGAGAGAGCAGCTACTTCACAGGTTTGTTAAGAGGATCACAGGGGTGACTTACGAAGACTGCTCAGAACAGCAATGCATACACGACATTATGGCATACGGTCGGCATTACGTAAGTGCTGTCTATAGAGGTTATTCTCCTTGGGGGAGGATCCACAGCTTGCACCACATTCTCCCAGTGTCTGGGGCCCCCCACAACATAAAGACGCTCCGGGCTATACACAGGGACAGGGGCAGAGAGGGAGTTGGGTCACGCGGTCACACCTTGAGTAAGGAATTAGTTTTCTCCTGAGCTCGAAGGGATGTACCTGGCATCCTTTGCAGGATACCCACCAACTGTTTATAAATTAGATTCAACATGGGTATGTAATGCAGGCTAAAGCAAATGTTCACAGCAAAATCTGAGTAAACAGCAGCAGGTGCTAAAAATTAAAGAAAAATGGATGGGAGGAAAACCAGCTGCTTACTATCTTACCCCCTGCTCCCCATTTTCAACACTGTAAAGTAAAAAAAGCATACCATTATTGGATCTGACTGGTGGGACCCCCAGACCACCTCCCACCATATCTGTGTCCATCAGAGGATGCCTTGGGGTTCTTGGTAAAAGGGAAACACTTGTCTGAGAGTCGGAACACACAGGCAGTCCATGAGTTAGTCTTCCACTAACTTCCCTACAGCCGTTGCCATTTCTTTTTGCAAATATTCAACAAATATTTACTGAGTAATTACTGGGGAAGAAAAGGTAGGTAAATCACGCCCAGCTCCTGCCCTTATGGAACCTATGGCCAGTGGGAAAGACAGGCCCCAAGAACAAGGCAGACGACACAAGCAAATCTGCAAGTAGGACAAGCAGTGCCAATTGGGCATCCAACCTCAGACAAAGGAAGGGAGGAGTGTCAAGGCCTAAGCTGAGAGTTAGAAGAGCTATCCTGGAGAAGGACCAACAGGAGGGAAGAATCTCAAGGGAGAACCAGTTCGTGCAAAGGCCCTGTGGTAGGGGTAGTGAGGAGGAAGCCAGGGTTACTGATGTCCAGAGAACAGTATGGGACATGAGGATAGAGAATGAAGCAGGACAGTGAGCAGTCTGTCTTTGTCCTGTGAGAAATGGAAAGTCCTTGATATGGTTGAGAGAGAGAATGAGAAAGAAAGAAGGACAGATGGACAGACAGACAGGATCAGAGTAAGGAAATGAGTAGATTACTTTGGCTGCTACATGGAGAAGACCAGAGAGGATAGCAACACTGGTCAATAAAAACAAAACTTAGGAGGTTACTGCAGTCATCCAGTAAAGGGACACTGGACAGGCTGAGCTGGAGCAACCTCAGATGACTGAGAGACGACAAGCCATGGGATTATCTCAGGTCTCAGTTAACTCATGGCTGAACTGAGCAAAATGAACCAAGTGGATTAGTTAAGACTTTAACCATGTAATGTAAGACAGATGGAGGCATCTAGCAGAGAATTACGTACCCTAAAAAAGAGTTCTTCAAAAATGACCCTCAAAGTTCAGGGTAATTAGTTAATTAAGCTTCTCCACACAAAAACTATTAATAGCCCCTACCACCTGAACGCAGGGCCTGGGGCTGTGGGGATGACAGAAAGGCAATAGAGCTTAGCAGACACGAAGCACAGCTGTGTTCTGTGTAGCCAAAGGGAGACCCTGTGAAAAACGTCCAAGTTCAATGCCAGGATTCAGGTAAGACTGGATAGTAATAGGAAGAAAGAACCCAAGAATTTGGGTTTTTGAAATAGGAAAATTTATAAAGGGAAGAGTGAAAGCACACTTAGCATTCCCACCAAAAAAGAATGGATTTTTAAAAATTAAACTTAAATTTTCTTTTTTGGATAACCTTAAGCTAACCAGAGATGCCCCAGGGTATTACAAACACAGGGTTGGGCACACACAATGTAAATGATGCTGTGCACCCAGATGTTTCCAAACATCTGTCTACTTGGCTGATATTTTGCTTTTAATCAGAAAGCTTGGCACCCTCTTTGTAAGCGAAACGACCAATTCACTAGTGACACAAACAAAATTCAGAGTTAAACTGTGATTCAGGAATGAGGACCCCACAGTGGTCTCCGGTCAGTGGCCCACATTTACACCTACCAGAGATCATTAAGAATTGAGGTGGTGTAGTAGTACTACAATAAAAATAAAAGTAATGATTTGCGGCCGGGCGCGGTGGCTCACTCCTGTAATCCTAGCACTCTGGGAGGCCGAGGCGGGCGGATTGTTTGAGCTCAGGAGTTCGAGACCAGCCTGAGCAAGAGCGAGACCCCATCTCTACTAAAAATAGAAAGAAATTAATCGGCCAACTAAAAATATATAGAAAAAATTAGGCGGGCATGGTGGCGCATGCCTGTAGTCCCAGCTACTCGGGAGGCTGAGGCAGTAGGATTGCTTGAGCCCAGGAATTTGAGGTTGCTGTGGGCTAGGCTAACGCCACGGCACTCTAGCCCGGGCAACAGAGTGAGACTCTGTCTCAGAAAAAAAAAGAAAAAAGAAAAAGTAATGATTTGGTAACACATGAATTTGGAACCCCCCCCCAAAAAATATACTTGGACAATCATTCATGTATTTCATTTGTCCAGGCCCTCCCCATCCAACATTATCAGGGATAAGACAGGTTTTATTAAAATGAGAATATACTTAGGTTATTGTTATCGACACCAAAATCTACTCCACAGATACACTAAATAAAAACATCCTCTGCACTTCGGTTCTCTTCTATGGCCAGCTCTAAGGAAGGAAGACAGGAAGGGAGAGATAGGGCCTGATGCTAGGGGCAGAGAGTGGAAACAGGCCCAGAGACAGAGGCGAGCCCCAGGGGAGGCAAATTCAAGGAGAAGACACAAGAGCAAAGGTGGGAGAGAATGAAACTGCAATAAGGTAAAGAGTTCACGGGGAGATCCACGGACAAAGACACACCTAGACCAACAACGGGACAGAAAGAGTAGAAACAGAATAAAAATGAAAGAATAGAAAGACCAAAGTGGCAGACAGATATGAAGACAGACACACACACACACACACACACACACACACACACATTTCCTGGAACTTTCCTTATTATAAATCTCAAGATTGCTAAAGGCTTCTGCATGCCTGTTACACTTGGGCAACCATGTCGGTATTGTGGAATCACATCTTGAGTGGGGCTAAGCATGAGAATCCATCAGTTTGGGAAGGAAATCAAACATCATGAAGATCACCACTGAAAACCCTGTAGGGTGCCCATATACAGTGGTAGCCCATTGAAACCCTGCAGGGCGCCCATGTACACTAGTAGCCCATTGAAACCCTGCAGGGCGCCCATGTACACTGGTAGCCCATTGAAACCCTGCAGGGCGCCCATGTACACTGGTAGCCCACTGAAACCCTGCAGGGTGCCCATGTACACTAGTAGCCCATTGAAAACCCTGCAGGGCACCCATGTACACTGGTAGCCCACTGAAAACCCTGCAGGGCGCCCATGTACACTGGTAGCCCATTGAAACCCTGCAGGGCACCCACGTACACTGGTAGCCCATTGAAAACCCTGTAGGGTGCCCATGTACACCGGTAGCCCACTGAAATCCCACAGGGCGCCCATGTACACTGGTAGCCCACTGAAAACCCTGCAGGGTGCCCATGTACACCGGTAGCCCACTGAAACCCTGCAGGGTGCCCATATACACTGGTAACCCATTGAAACCCTGCAGGGCGCCCATATACACCGGTAGCCCATTGAAACCCTGCAGGGTGCCCATATACACTGGTAGCCCATTGAAAATCCTGTAGGGCGCCCATATACACTGGTAGCCCATTGAAACCCTGCAGGGCGCCCACGTACACTGGTAGCCCAGGGCTAGCTCTCAGTAAGGCTCACATCCTTGTCTCCACAGAGGCAGCAGTTAGTTTGAGCCGTCAACTGCAATGAACAAAAGAACACAAGTGCTTTTCAACTTCAGACACTTGCTTTACCTTACCCCCGTCTCTAAGCAGAGCGGCAAAGCCACATCCTCCTCTGACACGTACCTGGGTCACATCCTCAGTTCAGGAAAACAGCGTGTGGAAGTGACGGAGGTCATTAAGATTTTATTTTCTTCTATGAACCAGCCTGCGATTAGTTTGTTTTTTTCCTCAAGCTTATGTGCTCTTATGGTGCTACTCTACTGTAAATGTTCCAAGACCCCTAAGTAAAGTAAAGTCAATGCCACAGTCTCCTAATCCTTGTCTTAATTTTTGGGCTCGGTAACATTCTAGGAAATGGCTCCTGACCTACCTATCCACACCTGCTTTCCCTGCTGTTGATTTTCTTGTACTAATTTAACCATCATTTCTTAGCTCCATCTGTGCCAGGCACCGTGGTACATGCAGACAAACAGGAAAGAACACAGGCAAAGAAAAAATACAGTAAACCAATATAAAGTGGGAAATGAAAGTAATGTGCATTATGGCAAACACGCTTACTATTTGTCCTTGGTGTGAGATGTAAGAAAAAGTAGTCAAAAAAAAGAAAAGAAAAGAAAAGCCCTCCTAATAGTTAAAATTCACAGGAGGCCATGGCTTATTAACATACATCAGAAGCACCATCAAAGTCTTAAATTTTGATCATTTAGCTGGAAGCTAATGCTGGGAACAGCAAGATTGTCTTGAAATGTTCTTGATGAATGCATTATCTTTTCATTCCACAAAAATGAAAGAAAGGGAAATAACTTTAGATGAAATCAAATGGGAACTGGCACAAGAGATAGTTACGGCTCCTCAGGAAGAAATAGAGAGATGCTATTTGTCTTGTAAAGATATTTTAGACAGCTTTCAAGAAGCACGCTAGGTACAACCAAGTCACTCTATTGATTATGCTGGATCGGATATATAGCACTCTCAGGGGGTTAAGACAGATCTGAGCGTTTAAATTGTTTTATGAGAAACTTACTGTCTGTATGCAATAGGCCGCTTTAAATATTAACTTTCTCTATTCATATTTTAATATACAAAAGGCACAGTCTATTTTACAGATAAGTGACCTGTAAATTTCCATCAGAAAAAAATAAATACTCCCTCCTGAATTTATTTTCTGGAACTACAAGGTTCAAGAAAATACTTTTAGAGAAGAAAAATATGTGTTGCTTAAAAATTAATGATTTAAGAAAAAGAAGTTTTGTCTTCATCGAAGCATGCTAGATAGATATAAAATGAATGACTGCAACAAAGAGATCATGTGGTTTAGGATATGACTTTTTAAAAACTAAAAAAGTTTATTTAATTTTTTTCACAATTGTAGATTCACGTGTAGTTGTAAGAAATAATGCAGAAAGATACTGGGATCCCTATACACCATTTCCCCTAACTGTGACATTTTTCAAATCTGAAGTACAATGGTAAGTGTTTTCCTTTTAAAAACTGGAATTATCTAGGTTGCCTATCAATACCATTCATTGTAGAAATTATCAACCCCACCTTAATTTAGCCTGCACTGACAGGCACTCCTCAGTTGACTTTGTATGATCCAGACAAAGTAAACAGAGCAAACGAATCCTTATTTCTCCAAAACGTTGGAAAATTTATGAACTCATTTGGCATTTTAAGATCCACAGAACGAAAGAAGTTACTACGTTTGTTCTTCAAAAAAAAAAAAAAAAAATTACACAAGTTGATTTCCGCACCCAAGTTTCTCAATCACCGTAAGTTGAAACTCTATCAGGAGATCAAAAAATCAATTCCATGTTCTTGTTTCAAATTGCATATAACTGGTTGTCACTTTTTAAAACCCCTCTTACAGAATCCTCTTGGAGTATTTATGAGATATTGGCCTAATTTCATGTCATGAATTTTACAGTAACAAGTAGTTTGAGAAGGGACAAAGATTTACTTCTGCTTCTCAGAACACTATGCTTCTGAAATCTCTGAGACAGATATGTTCGTATTTGGAGAGCTGTGCTTAAAATCAGGCACATGCACTCTGAGATACGCAACAAGTTGTGGATCACTCTAGGAAGTCGGCAGAGTGACAGAGATTGATAATCAGCTTCTGGAAGACCAAGGTCATGAATCAACTTGCATTGAGTGAACCCTACATACGTCTAAAACCTGTCATTGGTGATACCAAGCTGAAAGCTGTCACTGAAACGTGTTATCTTTGCAGAAGGCTGTCAAGCGTTGCAAGTCAAGTAGAAAACGGTATCAGAGAGCCCAGTGAATTGCCTTTGGCAGGCTCCTGGAATGTGGCACTGAGGCAGCACTCAGCTCCAAGCTCTGATTATACCCAGTGAGGCAAAGCTCTTATCCACCACATTCAGATGGTCTGAAGATCATATTCCCGTTGGGGTTCTCCAAAGAACACTCACATTTGAAATATAAAGTAGGACCAGACCACTGACAGATCAATTCTGAGTTGTAACAATAAGCATACAATTTATGTTGGGGGATTAGAGAAGTGGGGATGAAAAAATGCTTACAAATAACGTTACTGGCTCACAAGTTTTTCCTGAGCAGCTAGCCATGGGGACGAACCAAGGTACAGAAGAAGGTAGCCTGCTATAAGACAGGGAGAAGAAGTGTTTATGGGGGGATTATAAAGAAGAGCCCAAAGCCCAAAATCACTGTGCTGAGTGGGAAGTAATTCTATGAACAAGCCTGGCAAACTCAAAGCAATCAGCCATGAATAATCTCAGACAAATGCTGGTTTAAGGAAAGAAAATGGATCCCCAAAGCTGCCCTTGCAGCCAGGTAGGTTAAAAGAAAAGGCAACTCTGTGACCTGCAACATGAATGGGACCAAAGGGCTGGGAGTGAAGTCATTTTAGCTCAGCAAGGGGGCTTCGGGCAGCCCAGGCTCCTGTAAGGGATTGCGAAGAGTGGTTTACAGTGGCACCCTTGGCTATAAAAGGTTCATTTTAAAAAGACACTGAGAGAGACATAGAGAAAACTTGTTTTAATGGGCTAAAGTTACAAGTAGTCAAGTAATAAGAGGGAAAAGTATCTTTAGGCATCAACAGAACTCCAGGCAGCACTAAACAGAGATGTACTATAACGGCCCAGTGCTTATCTTCAGATCCGACGGTGAAGCTCAGCAAAGCATTCTCTGCTCCTTCCATGGACAATCTGCTACATGGTATTTGCACAATAGTAATTGATAGGGAGGCAGCTGTCTGCATCAGCAATGGCAAAAAGATGACAGTGCACATTCACAAATCCCAGAATGACAAGTGGGTAAGTAAAAGGAAGTGGAAGAATCGAATTGCTGGTCTGCTGCACAAAGGGGTGAGATAGTTCATCTGCACTCTGATACAATAACAAGTATTAGCAAAGCAAAAGCTCAAGGAAGAGAAGAATTCCATTTCCAACTGCACATGTGGCACAATAGACAGAACCAACTGATAGAACTTTCTGTGATGACAGGACGTTCTCTATCTATGCTACCCAATGTGGTGTGGTAGTCACTAGCCACATGCAGCTGATGAGCACTTAAAATGACCCTAGTACAACTGAAGGACTGAATTTTAATCTTATCTAACTTTTAATTAAAACAAACTTAGCCGCATGAGGCTAGTGGCTGCCATACTGAGTAGGTTTCTCAAAGTCCATTCTATGCACCTCACATCTATTAACTCATTTAACCATTACAACCCTACGAGGTTGATACTATTTTATTATCCACATTTTACATCTTTTTAAAAAACTGCTGCACAGAGTGGTTAAGTAATTTACCCAATGTCACACAGCTGGCTCTCAAACCCAGGGCTGATTTAGTCTCCCTACAGCAACGTCCATTATTTTAAGGAGCAAGTCATGGTTAAGGTCAACACCAGAGACACTCAAACTTATTTCATGTTGATGTGGACAAGTGAAGAAGCCACAGTCTACCTGTTTTCCCTGTGTTTTTCATCCAGGTTTTGTTAGAAGACTCGTTGTCGAAGCCATCAAGTTGAAGTTCTTGGAATTCTTCCCCGACACGCGCGTGCTGGTCTGAAATGTCTATAGGAGACTGGTGACGGCCCCCACAGCTGACACTAGACGTGACCCAGTGTTCAGGACCATAGGCACCTGTTGAAAGAAAACCACACTTCAGATCTCATGGCTCAAGGGTAGGGATGGAAGGAATACGACTTAGGAAGTGGATACTCCATGTCCCAATGTGTCCCCACTCTGAAGAGGTCAGTGTATGGAAAACGATGGATCAAAGCCATTTGCTTAATGTGGCAAGATTTCAGAAAAGATATATTACTTAAGATAGTTTTGCTCCTTGATTTGCAATCAAACATTTGCTAACTTTATCTTTAATCAGATTAAAGGAATTACGCAGAAGGGCTGTCAGTGTTGTTCGCATTTCGGAAAATTTTTAAATACGTTTCCTAAAATAAGCAAAGCATTTAGTCACAAGAAAGCATCTTAATTGATTTAGCATGTTTTGCTAGTGTGAACAATAGCCTAAGTACAATTTTCTTCATAGCTCATAAGGGTTTGTAAACTTTAAGAGGGGGGGAAAGCCACACAAGACGGGATGGGAGTCATGACAAACGAGGGAGGCAATGACACAGGTTTTCCTTTGGCTAATTGTGTGAGATTTTTCAATTTGGTGTGGTTTGCACACTTGGGTGTTAAGGCTCTCATCTCTCCTCCTCAATTCCTCTCTCTCACAGGAGGATGAAGTATAAAGTCACCTTCAGATCGGACTCAGCACTCACATAAATAAAGCCTTTTGGGGGGACGTATGTCACAGAAATAAAGGAAGAGCGTGCCACTGTAAGGCATAGTGCTAATGGGTACCAATCTGGTGTAAGCACAAAAAACACACCGCATTTGCCTCCCTGCCCTATGCGGAAATGAAATATTATGGGAGCAGTGTCTATTAAGTTGATAACAAGCTCTTAGATTTTTCTGCAGCCTACTTTTAACCTTCGTCACATAACAAAGCAAGAGGCGCCGGATGAAAAGAAGTAACTTTGCTGGAAAGATTAAGATGAATCCTTTTTTGAGAATTAGAGACAGAATACATTGAAACTCCACAATTTTTAGAAGGTAAAATAGGCTTCCTGATCAACAAGTTTAGGGTATGCATATACATACACATATCTCCTAGGTTTTTTAGCTTTAAATATCTATGTTTAATGTGTGTATACACATACATACGAAAATACCGGTTGGTGGGTGGGTATTTTTGTGCCTTACTATATACCTAGCTTTGTATGATGGAAGATACAAGAAAATCTTGTTTAGTTTAGTAGTAGGTAAGTCTAACTACTAATCTTATTAGTTTAGTAGTAGGTAAGAGCCTACACGGTGACCATTCTGCCACCACGCAATCATGTGCCATGGCTTTCCCCATGTCCCCTAAGCCTGATACAGCTCACAGCAGAAATAAACAATGGTACCATGAAAGAAGGGACAATCACAGAAAACCTTTCAGTCATGGTAATGGAAGCTTCACGGCTGCAAAAGCAATTGACATAGCTCCTTACAAATGATTCATATTCCTGCTATCTGGCAAATACCTCAGTCTCGCTCTAATTCCTGGGTCATTTTCCCTAATCCTCATCCCCAAAACTAAGATAAAAACAGACTATCAGAAAGAACATGTTAGCTGACTGGCAAAGGTCTAGCAACCTTGGGGCACATTGATAAGGGCCATAAAACTAGCAAAAGTTAACATCGCCATTTTCTTTACCGTAGAACTCCAACTGTATTAGGAAATGTCAAGGTCTTCTCACTGGTGTCTTTTCACTGCTTTGTAAAATCCCCTAACACTCTGAGGAGTCACAGAGGGACAGGCTGTGCATTTGCATTTATTTTAGCCAAACTTTATTTTCACCTTGAATCTATCTATTTGTAGGAAAAAAAGGAGGGAAAGGGGGCATAATGAATGTCTGTAATTTTCCTGTCCACAGTTTAAATTCTCTTCCAGATGCCAAAAGAATCCACTGAAAAACTGAATGCAATGATTGCTGATATATCAGATGGCTGACCAAAATACGAATTTTGGTTAACTACAATTGGTTCTGTATGTCCGAATTATGGAAACTAATGTTTTAATATTTGTGTGAATGTGTGTATAAGTAAGATGCCTTCTTGAAACTTACTAGTGAAATAAAATCACATTCAGTGAAAAAAAATTGTATGGGACACAGTAAAATAACTCCAAATACATATGACTCCAACTAATAAATGCAAGTCATCATTTGTAAAAACACAGTTACCTGATAATTATCCTACAACTAGTAATAATTTTAAAAAAATATTCTGCAATGTCAGAAAAGTACTTGCCATTCATATTATTTCTCATAACCTTCCAGGCATAGGTGAAATATAATTTAGCTCTCTATAAAAATATAATCAGGGTTCACACCAGTGGGATTCATTTATTCACTGGTAACAATCTGAAGATTTAAGCCAACTACACGCTTGCTTTCACGCTTCCACCCAATATACGTTCAAGTGCAATTTTAATTGAAACTGATCTTCCACTTCAGATTTTAAATTAATTCTTCTTTGGAGTGCTTCATGCTCCAGACCCCCTTGCCTTGCAAAAACCCCGATGTCATTAGTGGAGGAAATAGAACACTTTTTCCAAGCTTGCAGGTATTGATTACCTATTCTCACATCGAAGCACCATTGCCATTCCACACTGTATAAATCTCTTTGGTGTTAAGACACTTTATAAAAGACTGAGAATTATATCATTAATCATTTGCAGTTGCACAAGTCTCACAGTATCGAATGCTTTGTTTTTCAGAACTTTGAATAAATGCTTTTAAGTAAAAAACATGACACTACTAAGACTGTGGTTAACTTAAACCTAGTTGGCACTGGCGGGGACGGAGGAGCAATTAGCAAGAAGCCTTCCTCTCTCAGGTATGACATTACCCACATAAAATAAGAAGGAGAAGTCATTCGTACTTTAGTTTCCTCTTCCTTACTCTTTCTTAGCACAAGCTGGATATGCGCATTTCAGTAGCAAGACCCCTTGTGAACAGCTCACCAACTCTGACATGACAACCTAATGTACAAAGCTATGTTCTCAGAAAGGAAGAGGAAGGGGTCACGGTAGAAATCAGAGGGCACTCTGGGCTGCCAAAAGTAATTTCCTGTTCACCTGTTGAAAGTTTTATAGGAATGGGACCTTCACGGAGATACACCGCCAACCTACAGGTACCATGGGAATCTAACGATGTTTCTCATTCAACTTAGGATGAAAAATATTTTCTCCTTAATGAATTCAATAAATGTATCTGAAACCCCTGGCTAAAGATTTGAACTCAGTGTAAATGTCCCTTTGTCAGGAACATACATACAGAGGTTCTTTGTTTCCTTTGGACTTTATTATCACTACTGCAATTTACTGCTTGTTCTTAAATATCTGTCTTCCCCACCAGTGGTAAACTCTCTGAGAACAGCTTCCTCCTATGTCTTGCTCAACTTCATACCAATCCTATCGGAGTCGTAAAACGTATTTTTTAGGTACAAATAAATGAATTAAAAGAGATTAAAGAGTGGTAGAGTTCTGCCTCCTAATGACACTACAGTATGCTGTCTGTGCATTATTTTAGTTTTAATTTTACACGTCTCTCTGCTGACTTCTTACTAAGTATTCTTCACTTGCTTGGTCTCCAGAGTTAGGATGTCGACTTCAGAAATAAATACTGCTTTTCTTTCTTCATTAATATATTAAATTAGTTTGAGCTGTGACAAGGTAAAATGAGCTACAAATATGTGATGTACATGAAAGAATCTGTGTGCAAATTTAACAAGCCCACCAAAGGAGACTATGGTTTTTTTTTAAAGAAAGCGTGCAGTAGAACCTTTTCTTTCAATGCCTTTTGTGAAGCATACTTATTTTAAAACCTCTCTTATTTTTTCTACGCTTTAACAGACCTCTCTAATCAAAGAATATCAATCGAAGACGAAATTCTGTCTTATTGATCAATCCAACACTGTATTCACTTTAAATATACACTTAACGTTGCTTAATACCGGACACAAATGCTAAGAAATGGACTCGAGGGGGCAGGGCGGCCCAAGTTCCCTTGGATGACTTGAGCCGCCTGTGGCTCAGCTGCCTCAAGTATACAAAATGAGGTGTCCATATCAAAGGGTAGGTGTGAGGATTATACAAGATTATCCATTTAAAGTAATTTAGAGCATTATCAAACAATACAAGCTTAGCAAGTATTGACAGTATCTGCTATGATTACTGCTTTGGTGTACAAAACCTACAACAGGCTCTCCAGAAACTGACCATACAATGGACAGAATAGATATGCAGCCCAAGCAAGGGCTAATGTAGGTGGCTGCAGGTATTTCACAGTATGCAAAGGAGGTGGCATGGTGAGGGGTGGAGGTGGGGGTGGCTACTTACAGAGGAGGAAACACTTGAGTGGAGTCACTTCCTGAAGTGCAGAGAAATTTACTAGGCCCTGGGCATCTTAGCCAGGTATTTCCCACTTGGGCAGAAGCCAAGAGTCAAAAATACAGTTGGCCTCTCTGGGAAATGGAGCTTAATCCCATCTTTGGCTGAATTCAGTGACTTTCTTGTAAAGAATGAAGTAGGGAAAGGGAAAAATAGTAGCTTCACAGTGGAGAGGCCTAACAGACACCACCTTAACCAAGTAATGACGATTAGCATCCCTGGAGATACTGCCAGGTCTGGCCCCTTGGTGGACTGTTGTCCTGGTTCTTTGGCTCCCTGCTTGGAAGAATCACAAGAGGAACCAGAATAACAGAGTGACCCAGACAAGAAGCAATTCCACACAAACAGTTTTTATTACAGAGACAAAGGGAGCTATGTACAAAGTGAAAATACGTTCCAGAGAGAGGAACGGGTCAGTCTCCACGAGGGGAGAAAGACGTTGAGAACTCCCAAGTGGACTCCTTTTATTAGCCTGGTTGGGGGAGGGCTTACGGGTGGGCGATATTACTAAATGATTAACAGCTGTTCTTATACAACAAGGTTGTAAACGTTTATGCTCCACAGGTGTGTAAACCTCAAAACTGCGTTTTCCTGCAGTCCCCCATCCCCAGGCCCCCAGGAACCACCCTCTATCTGCCACCTGCAGATTTGATCCCTGCCTAACAATATCATGTGACTAGCATGGACATCCTGATAAGATGTGATAAAGAGGGCATATCACCTCCTTGGTATTCTTTCAAAAAATCCATAACCATGGTCTAATCATAAGGAATACATCGGACAAACACAAATTAGGGAACATTCTACAAAATACTCGACAAGTACTCTCAAAAATGTCAAAGTCATGAAAAGCAGGAAAGATTAAAATGAGTTACAACAATAAATGTGGAGTTCCAGATTGAATAGTGGAATCAAAAAAGAAAATTAATGGAAAAACTTGTGACCGCCGAATAAAGTTTAGAGTTCAGTTAATAATAATACAGTGGTTTCCTAGTTGATCCTTGTCAAAAGGTCATTCTTTAGTGGTTATTCTGTCAACAAAATGAAATGTATAAAACTGCACAAAAGCCAAATAAAACCTAAGTTTTGTTATGTGGGTTGAATTTTAATATCCAGATTTTACTGGATTTACTAGTATGCAGTGAGCATGTCTATGGCATAACAGATGAGGGAGATGTGCACTGATTTATGGATGATACTGGAATTGTCGTCAAATCCTTTCTGGACAAAAGGAGTCTGTGCAGAGCAAAGATGCAGGGAATGAGGGACCGGGCTACAGAAAAAACCAGCAAGCTTGTGGGTGATATTTCATTATTTAAGGTTACATAAAAACCTTATAATATATAAAGTTGGAGAAATTCTCTTTTAAAAATTGTAGTTAAGAAACAACATTATTAGCTTAATTTATGGCTCATTTGTGCACTAAAATAACCCACTTCTACCTCCTTAGTGTGCCATTATCAAGTCACTGTATTTTTCTCATTTCGAGATGCTACATAGACTAGCATCAAGAAGACATATTCTACAGTAGGGAGAATAAATCACACAACTGGAAATTAATTCCAACTAGCCTTTATTTACGGAAGACAGAATTCCCCACGTGAAAACAATGGCTGTAAACTGGGCCCAAGTCTGAGACCCCACTTGACGTTCAGTGTTTCTTTCAGGCAGATTTAGCTCAAAGAACGTGGTCGACACGCATAAATTTTAAGCCAATACTAGTTATTCTGTTCAAACAAAAATCAAGTAAGTCTGGATATGGTGGTGCACACCAGTAGCTCCAGCTACTTGGGAGGCTGAGGCAGGAGGATCGCTTGAGCCCAGGAGTTAGAGGCTGCAGTGAGCTATGATCATGCCACTGCGCTCCAGCCTGAGCAACATCTCTTAAAAAAAAAAAGAAAAATCAACTAAAAATCTGAGAAAAACATCTTAATTTTGCCCCACCCTGATCCCCAGCAATACTAATTGAAAAGTCCAAATAAGAACAAATATAACTAGTCAGCAATGACTTTTCTATAATTTAAGTAAACCGTCTCACTTCAATGTAATTCTCTGTTAATAACTGACCTGCGAAAAAAGTTGTAATTTTGGAGCATATAAATCATACTTTTCCCTAAAAGCAAGGATTTTAAATACCTACCTATGATTCGTGTTCCAAAAAAAATGGTTTCTTTAAATATATAAAAGGTACTTCGCTGAAAATAAGCATGTACCTTGAATTTATTTTACCACAATAGATCCAAATAATGGTTTCTATTCACTAATGAAAAGCCATTAAAAATAATGAATTCTGTCTAAATCTAATTAAAAACAAAACTAATACACATGTTATGTGCTGTTTCTAGTCAAATATGCTTATTAATGCCACCCTCAATAAACTTATATTAAAAGTATTACCTGGATCTAGGCTTAATATTCTGCATCTTGTTGTCTACTTTTAACCAACAGCAACAATCCAAAAATATATGTATTCATTTTTTTACCTACTATTATAATTAATGCTTTTTCTCCCAGATCTGATACACATCTTTAAATTATTCCATTTTTTAATTAAAAAATTTTATGGGGTTAGGCTTACAATTCTTTTGCATTCTCCAGTACTGGTAGCTTAATTACCTTTTGTACATTTATTCTCATGCATATGAAAAAGTGCTACAAGGCATTCATGTTGTTGCTTGCCACTATTTTCACTTTATTCATGTTTAATTATGAAGTTGTTCAACTTTGCTGATAGAAACATTGTAATTTTTAAGCCAGTATTAAGAAAATATAGGCCGGGTGCGGTGGCTCACGCCTGTCATCCTAGCACTCTGGGAGGCCGAGGTGGGCGGATTGTTTGAGATCAGGAGTTCGAGACCAGCCCGAGCAAGAACGAGACCCCGTCTCTACTAAAAAAAAAAATAGAAAGAAATTAGCTGGACAACTAAAAATATATAGAGAAAAAATTAGCCGGGCATTGTGGCGCGTGCCTGTAGTCCCAGCTATTCAGGAGGCTGAGGCAGGAGGATCGCTTGAGCCCAGGAGTTTGAGGTTGCTGTGAGCTAGGCTGACGCCATGGCACTCTAGCCCGGGCAACAGAGTGAGACTCTGTCTCAAAAAAAAAAAAAAAAAAGAAAATATAAAGTTATCTTCCAGATGATAAAATATGCTCCCAAATTTTTTGTTTTTAAATTCTAGGTGTAAAAACTGCATTCTTCCATTTCAAATCAATAGTGTGCTTTAAGGAAACTATCAATGACTACCATAATACCAGAAATAATGCCACACAATAATACCAGGAATAAAAACCACTCTGTTTATTTTTAAATCCCAACTATTATTTGTCTAATTTCCCAGGGTGTCTATTTCAGAACTGGATGTTAAACATGAATTTCAGGTAAAATCTGATATAGTACTAATCTCTAAACTTGGGGTCTCAGATTCTAATCCTGATGGTGAAGCTATTAGGAGTCTATTTTACTATTCTGAAAAAAGAGGGTATTACAAAGAATGAAGACAGCAATAATGGCTGCCTTTAGTGCTGAGCTACAGACCTTGAGTCTGAGTAGAGGCTCAAAAGGAGTTGACTGATTAGCGATGCCTGCATGGGTGTGTAACATGACAGTATTAAAGCATGCACCATGAACACACATGCAATTCACACACTGGAGGATTTTGAAAGTCTGTATCTATGCATGTTTAGATATGTGAATCTTTCAAGTTAAATCTGCCCCACATCCAAACATTCAATAACAATTTCTACCACTAATTGGGCTCATTTATTCACTCAAAATCTAACTAAGTGTGGCTCAAAGTTGGGCTAACTTCATTGTTGCTTCTTGTAGACACAACATGGAATTGGTTAAAACAAGAAGCATCTGAGCTATTAACAATTAGCAAGAATTGGAAATTCCTATTGTCCAATGCCAAACATCTTAAATGTTTATAAAAGTGGAGAGAAGCTGGTTCTAGACCCGAAGTTTTCAGCTTTCAAGTCGGGTACTTCTTCAAGTAGTCAATACTCTTTATATGACAAAGATCTGTTCTCTTAGAATTCTGATTACCCATTAAGACACAACAGAAACAACTGTCCAAGGACTAAAAAGGTCACATGGCACAGCGGAAAGAGCACTGGGCAAGGGCCGGCAGCTCGAGTTCTAGTTCGAGGATGACAATGAGCTTAAACTCACATGCTGGCTCCAAATGGCTCACAGATTGTATGACTAGTCATTGATAAAGACAAGATCAATCAGCAGTGTCTACCAAGGGGGACAGCTATGCCACATATTTGCTCCTTTCATTCTAGTTTCCACTCTGGAAAGTGGAGCTAAATAGGACAGTGGTCACGTTTTATAAAGATTCCATTTCCTTCCACATAAATTACAGAGTTACATTAGATCATCAAAAAACCGTGAGTTCTAAATTCCATAAGAGCATTTCCTATAATACCTGGAAGAATCATACAGGCACATAAAATATCTGTTGATAGCTCAGCCAACCTCCACCCAATACCTTCCTAAAAGTATACACAGGGATGCAGTTTTATTGAAAGGATTATATGAATCATTACACTCAGAGCATGTTCAACAGTACTTGTCACATACTAAGTGCTCAACAAACATGATTATCTATATTTTCTGCCAGGAACCACATGCAAACTCTCAGGTCTGGATGGCATGACCCAGGCCCAGATCCAGAAACGACACCTGACTGGTCTTTGGCAATTTGTGGAATCCCATCTTCCTTGACAGGAGATTGATTCAGGAAAGGGCATAATCTAGGCCTAAGCCAATTAGTGCATGAAAGATTGTTCTGGCCAGAGAGACTGGTTTAGGTTGGGACTATTCACAAGGCAAGGCCCAGACTTTTGTCTTGAGCCTGGGGGGTAGCATTTGTCCTCCTCCCTTGCATGTGAATGAAGGAGGAGGAAGAGAGGGGACTGACCTGCGATCTAGAGAGAACCAGCTGAAGGCCAAAGCTGAGAAGTACAAAGGCAAGAACAAGAGAAACGCTGAAGACACAGAGATGGAGACCTGATCAAACCATGCCTGAAATTTAAATTTTATCTCTAGACTTTTCAATTTTAACAGTCTTTGTATTTAAACCCGCTTGAGTAGGCTTTCTGCTATTTGTAACTAACAAATATAGGATATAATCAGAATGTTGGTTTAAAAAGACCAACAGTTAAATTATTCAATGTGTTCAACAATTATCACTAAGACGAAAATGTCAAATTATAAAGATAAAATCAAGAATGCATGCTGGATGGAATATATAAAAATAACATTCCCTATTCCCTCCTCCTTCCTCTCTTTCTTCCTATCTTCTTTCCCTACAAGAGCAGGATAAACTTGAGCAAGGGTTTAAAGATCTCATTTAGACAAAAGGAGAGGAAACCAGCTGTGAAGTCCCTTGCTGTAAATTTTTACTCTGGTAACACAGGAGTCATGGGATAAGAATTCATGAAACATTTAATGGAAATAGTTGCCTCTCACTGAAGTTTTCTGTCTCAGAGACATGCCACAGCTCAAGCTATTATGTGGGAAAGACTCGCTAGGTGACCATGCATCATTCTGAAAGGTCTTAGCTGCATCTCAGAGAGCAAAACAAAACTGATAGTTACAGTCTGGTTTTAACCTGGCTGAGATTTCCTGTCTCTGTATGGAAGGACTTTTTACACACCCTTACTCTAATATCCACGAAGTTTTGTTTAAATATAAGCTGCTCCAGCTCATGAAAAATTTCAATTACCCATAGAAAAAGGGAAAAAAATTCCCAGAGACAGGAGTTTGCTTGGGAGGGCTAACAGTCTGTATTCTAACCCACTGACAGAAGGGCTGAGAGGGGAAGACCAAGAGATTAAAAACAGTTTTAGGAGGCACTCACTCGAAGCGGAGGGGCCTGGTGTGGATGGGAAACACTTCAGAGGGTGCAGACAGGATGATTAACACCCTTCCTGTGACAACTATAAAAGGAGGAATGTACACTCCAAAAATATATTAACTATTAAACGCTATCTGGGGAAATGTCTAGACACAAAGCTCCACATTAATGCGGTAAAGCTAAAACAGCATGATGGACTCAGTGTCCCTCTGTCACGCTGTGACTAGCTGACTTCAACTGATACTTTTCTCAATTTCAATAAATTCACAGTGTAAGTACCTTCCAATAAATGGGACCTACAAAGCAAATAGAGGAATTTGGCGGAAATACTAGTGACAAAAACTACCTAATCAGAGGGGTATTCCCTGACATAGCTACCTAAAATACCATGCCCATCCACCCTCTATCTCCTTAACCTCGCTTAATTTCTCTTCCTAGTATAAGGGCCACGAGAAAACAAGCCCCATGATGTCAGAGACTTGTCTGTTTTCAATACATATCTGTTCAACAGGGTTAGGACTAGGGTAAGGCAAATAAGGCACTGGACAGAAACTCAGTTATCAAAAAAATAATATTTTAAAATTTAAAATGACTACGAAGAAACTATGATGAACAAATAAATAACAGTATTATCAGGAACGGTGCTGCAAAGCTATGTTGGACTCTAAGGCAAAAGGAAAAACCAGTAATCAAATATATTGCATTAAAATATGATTTATCTTGATAATTTGAGTTTTTTGATACCCTAGTCCAGGGGTGGGGAACACGCAGCTGTAAGGCCACATGTGGCCTTCCAGGTCCTAAAGTGTGGCCTTTTGGCCAAATCCAAATTTTATGGGACAAATCCTTTTATTTTTATTAATACATTTTATATTTTCACTTTGTTTTTAAAATGAACATATTTAAGATACCAAAGAATAAAAATAAGTTTCAACGAAATAATCCTCCCAGATTGACCAGCAGAATTAGAACATCGCTAAGCCATTCGGGCTACACCGACGGCTGCTACACTCATGATTTAGTTCTAATTCCCCCTGGCTCCACTACTGCAGGAGGCTGGTTGGCGAGAGTTCGTGGGGGTCCAGTACGCCAGTCTGTTACCAGCTCTTGACAACGGTGCAGGAGCACTGTGTTTCTGTTTGAAGTGGAATTTGTGAATAGCTGCACAGCTCTACGGTATTTTTTAACTGTCTGCTGAACAGCCCATCATGTCAAAGAAGACCAAGAGAACACTGAAGGAAGAAAACAGATTTTTAAAAGAGGATTGGGAATTGCAATTATTACCTTGTTTCTGCTAAAGATAAGATGATTTGCTTGCTTTGTGACACTGCAATATCAACAATAAAGAAATTCAATGCTCATCAGCATTGTAACACTCATAAAGAACACAAATATTTTCGAGGGAGAGGCATGAAAGGTTGTATTGTAGAAATTAAAATATGAAAAGCAAAAGCAAAGAGAATTCTTTCAAGCTCCAATAAGACCTGGAAATGATGGCATTGAAACAACTTATAAAGTAGCTTATATGGTTGGGAAAAAAGGGAAGCCATTCGGTGATGTAGAAATTGTGAAAGAATGCATCATCAACGTTGTGGGATGCTTAGACCCTGAGAACGTTTCAAAGTACAAAAAACTGCCTTTTTAAGGAGAACCATAAGTGAATGGCAGCATGAATTAGCCTTTGACTTAACAGAACAACTTCATGCAATACTTCAAAAGGAAAATATATATTATTCAGTCGCTTTGGATGAATCAGCTGGTATTACTGACTAGTCGCAGGTTTTATACTTCATTCAGGTCATAATAGAAGATTTTCTTTGCTACAAAGAGTTATTCGCTTTGTGCGTTTTGTGAATGGAACATGGGGAATACATATCTTCAACAACTTTCAAGATAAATGCTGTAAAGTTGGACTGAATTTGGTAAATTTGGTGAGTATATGAACAGACAGTGCACCTTCCATGACAGGAAAACATGAAGGGCTTACTGCACAGATTAAAAAAAGTATTAACAGATCCAGATGCTCTCATTTCTTTACACTGTATCTTGCATCAGCAAAATCTCTGTGCTAAAGCTACTATTTTAAGTGACACTTTGCAACAAGTATTATTAAGAGTATTCGTGCAAATGCAATAGGGCATCATCAATTTTGTAACATGCTCAAATTGAATGATGAGGTATTCAGTGTGGATTTGCTTTACCATCCCAAAGTCCATTGGCTAGCACAGGACAGCTGTTACCCAAAATTTTATCTCTGCAAGAACAGATAGTTAAATTTTATGAAGAACAGAATCAGCAATGTCAATTATTGAAAGAAGATTTCTATAGGAATGCAGTATTTCTGTGTCATATCATGTCAAATCAAAACACCTTGAATGATTCTTTGCAAGGTAAAACTAAGTCTATATGATACATGGCAAAAAAATCCAAGCATTTTGAAAAAAGCTATCTTTTTTCAAAACACTTCTCCTTCAAAAGGAAATTTCAGATGAAAATTTCCTCCAGTTAGCATAGGTCATTGATGAGCAGGAGGATATATGTGAATCAACTGAAGAACACACAGGTGTTAGACACATATCAACTGGAGAATACAATGAAAGGTTCACTGATTTTGAGAATCATGACATCACACTCAAATTAGCATTTCAGCCTCACCTAGTTGATATCACCAAGGCACCTAAAGAACTAAAGATGGTATTATTGATTGAGCTCTCAGTAGATGACATTTTAAAGTCTTGTTTGATGCTAAGAAAGATCCAGTTGAAATATGGAAAAAGGCAGTGGAATACCTACACCTTCAGCAACATGGCCAAAAAATGCTTTCTTGCTTTTCAACCACTTGTTGCTGTGCATCTACAGTCTCCTACCTAACCCAAATCAAGATGCCCTTAAGGTCACATATGACTGATACCCATCTAGAGGATTAACTGAAACTGGAGATCTCCATGCTGCCACCAAATATTCAAATGCTTTCTTTCCAACAAAAAGCAGACACAACAAAGTCATTAAAAGGTTAACTTTAAAATTAAAAAATAGTTTTCATTTTTGAAAATTAAGTACATATCAGTTAGATTTTTACAAAATAATGTACATTTTTAAGTATATCTAACTGAAAGTTTCTTGAATGCAGCCTTATTTGATTATAGTTAAATTAATGAGGACTTCCAACATGCAAAGGTTCTCCACCCCTGCCCTAATCCTAGTTCTGCTATTAAATGACTGAGCAACATTTAAGAGCAGGCATCAACAGAATGACATTAACAATGCGTCATCCATTTGAAGATACAATATTCACTGTATTTACGGTTATGAAAACTTTCTACATTTTATCTTCTTCAATCCTTTCAACAACTTGTGTCAAATATGTATCCCATTTAATAGATAAGGAAATTGAGGCTCAGAAGCTAGGAAACTTGCCCTTACACAGTAACTGACAGATCAAGGAGTCAACTCCAGATCTATGGGACTAAACTATGCTCTACAACAGGCGTTTGCAAACTATGGCCTGTGATCCAAATCCAGCCCTCCTTCTGTTTTTGTAAATAAAGTTTTAGAGGAACATGCCACATCCATTCATTTACATATTGTCTATGGCAACTTTCATACTATAACGGCAAAGTTGTTGAGTTATAAAAGAGACAGTAAAGCCTAAAATATTTACCAACTGGCACTTACAGAAAATGTTTGCTGACCCTGGCTCTAAAACACCACAAAATATTGCTTCTCTGACAGCAATGTAATGTAAGTAATATATACATGCGCATACTCTAGGCCCCAACAATTCTAACACATATGTTTACAAGAAAGCATATTAGATTTCAACAATCTTTATAAGATGAAACAATTGACAATAATGTAAATATCAGTTGGTATGGACTTGCTAAGCAAACTATGTACGTTACATAATACCACACAATAGTTCAAAAGGAGATAACTTTAGGATAAATTCCAAATGGGTTCAAGATTTAAATATTTAAAATAAATAAATAAAAGTAGAAGAAGCAGTTGCAGAAAAATACAGAACAGGGAAAGCATTTGTACATATTACCTAAACCCAAAATCAGAAAACACTGATAAAATAAAATATATTAAAGGGTATTTAATTTTCTGCATTGCAGAAACCACTGTAAGAAATATCAAAAGACAAATGAGCAATAAAACACATTTGTAATTTATACCACAAAAAGAAAAGTTCTTTAGTATACCAAGAGATTCTAGAAATCAATAAACCCCAAACCCCATTTAAAAATAGGCAAAGGTATGAACCAACAATTAAAACAAAAAAAGGAAATACAGGTTGGGCTCAGTGGCTTAAACCTGTAATCCCAGTACTTTAGGAGGCCAAGGTAGGAGGATGACTTGAGCCCAGGACTTTGAGACCAACCTGAGCAACATAAAGGCACCCCCTCTCCACAAAAAATAGAAAAATTAGCCAGGTGTGGTGGCATGCAGTGATAGTCCCAGCTACTCAGGAGGCTGGGGCAAGAAGATCGTTCAAGCCCATGAGTTTGAGGTTGCAGTGAGCTATGATTATGCCACTGCACTCTAGCCTGAGCAACAGAGTGAGACCCTATCTCAAAAAAAAAAAAAAAAAAAGAAAGAAAAGAAAAGAAACTACACATGGCTCTTTGATGTAAGAGCTGGTGTACCTCATGAATAATGAGAAACACAAATTAAACATATATAGGTGAGATTGTCACCTACTAAATTTGCAAACATCAACGCTTTTGATTACAAACAGCAAGGATGTATTCACATTAGCACTTTCATTTGTCACCACTGGGAGATTGAGGCAATCCTTATGGAAAAAATTTGACAATAACTATTAAAATCACAAATGTATACTCCTTTGACCCTGGCGTTAATTCTGCAGATACACTTGCGTTTGTACAAGGTTACGTTTAGTTATGGCAGCATCATCAGTAATATCCACAATTGGAAACAAGATAAATATCCATCACCAAAGGGCTAGTTAACTAAATTGTGGCAAGTCAATACAATGGAATGGTCTGGAATTCAGGGGGAAAAAAGAAACTTTGTTAAGCTAAAATGAAATGACCTCCATGTTATACTTTTAATTGAAAAATGCAACATGCATTATAATATGTTACTAATTGTGTTTAAAAATGAGAAAATAAATGACCGTGTGTGTGTGTGTGTGTGTGTGTGTGTGTGTGTATCTATATACATATATCTACAAACTATTTGCAAGCATATTTAAGACACTATAACACTAACAGGAAAAGAGGAAATAGTAAGGGGCAGGTTTTTTACTAATTCTTTTATACTCTTTGAATGCTGAATTGTTTAAATATATTACCTATTTAAAAGTTAAAATTTTAAAAACACATAGAAATTTAAAACGGAGGTAGAAGTATGTGATGCCACTGAGTGGGAAAAAAGCTCATTGCATAACTATTATTACAGAATTACATCATTTCATGTAAAGAAAAAATAAATACCAGTGACAGAACACACATAAAGATTAAGAGGCAACTTCCTAAAACGTTACTAATGATTACACCTGGGATGGGAGTCAAAAGATGCTAGCATGATCTGGAAAGATACTTACTTTGAGAATACATGTAATACTTCTGTTAAGCAATTAACCAAAAACAAGTATTAAAAAAATAAAACAGACACTCAGACCTTGACCTCAGAACATTCTGGGTGGAATCTGAAACTCCGGAGGTCTTACCGCATCATGGCAAGCACTCTCACAGGGGTGATACTGCCCCCAATGGGGTGCAAGTTCATTCTTGGGGGCCAAAAATATCTTACCCTTTTTATCTTTAAAGCACAGACATACATGGAGTATATAATCAGATACGCAATCTAGCTAGTAGTAAAATTTCATGGCCTAGGGGGCGATTACAGAAAAAAATACCTGAAAAGGCTCCTGGGGGATGGGCAATCATAAACAGCAAGGTTGAGAAACGGTGCGTTATGGAATTATGTGGAGAAAAAAGACCCTACGGGGTTATTCATGTGACGGGTAAGTCAGATCCATAATAAAGCAGATACTCTATTTTAGAGCAACAATGAGACAAATATAAAAAGAGAAGTCAGTATGTTCCTCCTCGTTATTTTATATGTTATCCCCATATGAAAACCCCTGCAAGTTACTAATAGACCCGTTAGTACAAATGAGCAACGGAGACTCACTTATTAGCTGCGTAAGTGCTGAAGCTGTGGTTTGGACCAAAGTCTACAACTTTTCCATCATGCTGCACTGCCTGTTGCTTCTCTACCACATTATATTTAATCTTCACCCATCCTCCTGACCTCCCAGGAACAGGGGAGGTCCGGACTGTCATACAATTTCTGACCATGCCTTCCAACAACATGCCATTCACAAATTTAATAAATCCATCTCCTTTGTCAGGTTGTTTGATAAAAATGCTCAAAAGGCCAG
This sequence comes from Indri indri, assembly GCA_004363605.1. Lineage (NCBI taxonomy): Eukaryota > Metazoa > Chordata > Mammalia > Primates > Indriidae > Indri > Indri indri. The sequence continues at coordinate 77,629 of RJWJ010000037.1, forward strand.
GCCAAAGATACACCTCTCCATCATTACAGTGGTACATTACCTAGAATTCCCTGGGAAGAGTTTTTCAATCTATTATGAATCCTCATTTCTCCATGTCAACTCTGAGAATATCAAGAGATATTCTGTCAAGGCTCTTGCTGAAATACAGATACCCATGTCGGTTGCACTTGAAAATCTAGTCATGTTTTTCAATACACTGCAGCATCCTACAACAGGGGTAACAAGGAACCTCCCTTGTGGAATATCAGAATGTAGCTTTTCAAGGGTAGGACACACAACTTCCTCACCTTTGTAGGCCAACACCTGGCAGGGCGGGCATCTGATAAATAAGTGTCGCATGAAATAAATGGGGTAGGCAAGGGAGTATAAAAAAAAGAGCAAACCGGCCGGGCACGGTGGCTCACGCCTGTAATCCTAGCACTCTGGGAGGCTGAGGCGGGCGGATCGTCCTGAGCTCAGGAGTTTGAGACCAGCCTGAGCAAGAGCGAGACCCCGTCTCTACCAAAAATAGAAAGAAATTAATTGGACAGCTAAAAATATGTATAGAAAAAATTAGCCAGGCATGGTGGCGCATGCCTGTAGTCCCAGCTACTCGGGAGGCTGAGACGGTAGGATTGCTTGAGCCCAGGAGTTTGAGGTTGCTGTGAGCTAGGCTGACGCCAGGGCACTTGCCCCAGGCAAAAGAGTGAGACTCTGTCTCAAAAAAAAAAAAAAAAAAAAAAGAGCAAACCAGTGAAATCACAAAATGGCTGGTTTTCTTGTTTCTCATTATGTCTACATTTGTGATCAACACAAAATGTTTGAGGAAAATCTTTACGAACCTTAAGAATCGTTATATTTTTAGGGGCCACACAGATCACAGATGGAGAAGAAACAAATGCAACTGCAAAAGCTAAAGACAGGATATATTGACAGCAAACAAAGTGACCACCATAAAATTCCCACAGAATTTTCTTACAGGAAAATACCTGGAATTTTATTTGTATATGAAACACACTTTCGAGATTTAAGTGGCAAGATGCGGCAGCCCCACTGACCGTGGCCATGCGTGATGAAAACAGTGGTTCCCAAATGCTGAAGAGAAGACCAATGCTGAGAGGTAAGCACTGACGAACTTCACTAAAAATAAAACACACTTTCCTGAGCCCCAGTATCAGCATCTCCAAGAGAGAGAGAAAAGGAAATGTGTTTTGAGAAAGACAGAAGTAGAATACTGAGAGCTGACAGTCTGTACTAGCACATTCCTACAAGAGTCATCTCACATAATTCTCAGATCAACTGTAAGCCATACACTTCACTATTGTGAGGGTCAGAAGGTTAAATAATCTGTCCAGCATGACTCCCCTACCCTAGCAAGCAGCTTCTAATCCTTCGCTTCACACCCATTCTTTACCAAAAGCTCACATTTACAGGCCACTGACAATGGACCAAGGGCCATAAATTATCTTATTTGCTCCTAACAATACTATCTCCATTTTATGAAGGAAGAAACTGCAGCCTAGAAAAGCTATTTGGTATTTAGATCACACTATTAAGCAAGTAGTGGAAGCAAGGTTCAAAGTCAGAGGGATGGCTCCAGACTCTTGTGTAAACCTCCCACTACAGTAATATTTAAATGGTGGGTACTTCTGGGCAGTTATGACGTTAGCCAGATCTGGAGGCCAGTTTCAACTGGGATTCCATGTTTAGGTCCTAAAGCTGAGTTCAGGCGCTCCACAAAGGACTGGCTTTCTCGGCTAAGGCCACAGCTTGCGAAGAACAGCCTACTGGTATCCTTGACCTTGGCTCTCCATAATCAGCAAAGAAAATATTTATTATTATTAAAGTACTAACATTTTCAATAAAGCCATGTGTTTGTAGGTGGGGCACAAAGCTAAGTAAATAAAGGGAAGTGAACTGAATAAACAACTGCTTTTGTTGTCTAAAGACAGCCAGTCCCAGAAAGATACAATGTTCCATAAAAAAAAAGATACTAAATTTGAGAAGATTGATGCCATAAGCATTATAAGATTAAGACAGAAAGAAAACTGGTGGAAAAGTGACATGTGTAACTAATTAAAATCATAGACCTTTGTATACTGAGAGGATCTGCCCTACTTAAGGTAACAAAAGATTTAAAAATAATTAAAAACAATACAAACCCACTCTAAAGAAGACAGCCATGAGGCATCACAGTAGGTAACTGCAGTAAACACTAGTTTACTGGAAATGAAAAGAAAAAACTTAGGCTTAAGGTATCTCTTTATAGAGGTGTTGGTTCCGTAATTCTCCAACTAGATGTTTATGTATCACTAATCTCATGAGCAAAAATCACCCCTGACAACATTGTAGGTACATTATTAGGAAGGCAGAGCATGATTTGACAGTTTTGTGGTGGGCTCCTACATATCTGCAAGGGTTTTTTTTTGTTTTTGTTTTTGTTTTTTTTTTTAAAGGAGAGGAAACAAATCATTTTCTTAGATACTACAATGAAAAACCCTATCTGGCAAGATGCATAAAAATAGTATTAATAGGAAACCGAAGTTAAGATCCACAGCTTGTAACTGAGCAGAATACAGCACATATATTTTTCCTTTTGGATTCTGAACCTAAACCCTGAATGATGGAAGCATATGTCAATTCTGGTCCTCCATACTGATGAACTTTAGCTGGAATACTTTACTTGAGAAACTCCCATTCCAGAGAAAACGCTTAGTGATTTCCGAAACAGTTGGATCCTGGTTGTGAAAAACAAGTGCTCTAATTAGCAAATTAGAAGTCCTTTCCTTGCAGATAAAACTGCTAATGCAGACAAAGCCTCAACATAAAATCATCATTTTCAGAAGATGTCGGACATAGAGGATGAAACCTGCTGTAATCAGCTTTCATTCTCTTTGTAGCCTTGGTACTCAACTGCAGGACTACTTAAGGGGAAATTTAGACCTTTCGACTATTAGGCAGGAGAGCTTGTTTTTATTTACTAGCATTAAATGTTCTCCCTAACTCCTTCCAAAACACCTAACTCAGAAAAACAAAGGAAAAAATATTTGATAAGAAACAGACATTTCTTTAAGCAGCAGGCTTTTAACCATGCTTGCTGAGCTAGGTCCCAGAAACAGACGTCTAAACCATTGCGGTTCTAAGCATCATTTAAAGTACTGTACTGGTATTTCATTTGGCATTTCTTTTAGAATAGACCAAATTAGAGTAGCTCCTCTCTCTTTGAATAAGATCCCAAAGAGAAGTTAATTGCAGGACACCAAGAGAAATCAATGGAACGACTCTCTATCAAAGACAATATTGAGTGAAACTCCATACTTACACGGCTCTTGGCCTGAAAGTGGAAGTCCTCATTTGTACAAAACGTCCCCACTGTGCATGCATACTCCTTCTGAGACCGTGGTGGATAAAGGCATCCCTGGCACCTTTAGCCTAACGCTCTTTTGCAAGTTTGCAATGCTGCTGTTCTGGAAGGGGTGCTGCTTCAAACCCCTCATGACATGCTCACACAGAAGCTGCAGGCCCTTGGCGACGTATAATCACAAAACCCTTGTCTCGGATCTGGGTGCCTGCCCCACATCTCCACTGGTGGGTACCAGGCCCCTCAGATTCTACATGTACAATCCGGAGATTCCAGATCCTTCTTCTGTCCCAAACTTGGTATACTGTGGTCTCCACCATCTCACTGGCATCCTCCAAGTGCTCAAGGCAAAGAAACTTGGTGTCATCTCTCACTCCTTCTTTATCTTATTCCCCAGTTACCACAGCAAATCCGAGGTTGTACCTTCATAAGAGATCCAGAAGCTACAACTTCTTGCCATTTCTAACTGCTAACTAACACTGAGGGCCACGCCACCATCCATCTCTCCTACAGATTACTGCAATTGTCTCGGACCCTGACGCCCCTCCCTCAGGCTATTATCAATACAGCAACCAGTGATCCTGTTAAAACACAAGTCGGATCGTGTCATTCACCTGCACAAACCCTCCAACAGCATCCTACATCAGTCAGAGCGAAGGCCAAAGACTGATAAAGTCTGTAAGGCCCTGCACCTCTGCTCCTTGCCCCCAGTTTCCCTTCCTGGTCACAGCTCCTAGTTCTCTCCCCATGGGTCCCTCTACAGAAGCCAAATGGCCACCTTGTCCCTTGGACCTGTCAGCATTTTTCGGCCATCCTCTCAGCCTACCTAGGGTAACAGGCAACCCCTCAGCTTCTTGAGATCATTATTCACATGACAGTTTTTCAATAAAAACTACACTTCCACTCAAATTAGAACCCCCCTTCCAATGTGCTTTCTTCTTCATCTTTTCCTCCACAGAGCTCACCTTACGGATAGTACATACTTATTTGTTTCCTACATTGTCTACTGTGCACTCACTGCTGCCACTGGAAGGTGAATTCTGTAAGGACAGGGATGTGCCCATTATATGTACTGCTGTCAGCAAGTATTCTACCAAACACAAATAACAATGTAGTTTCACTTTAAAAAAGAGCAGATTTTAAACAACTCTATTGTGGAATAACACATATGCTTAAATTCAACCACTTCAAGTGGAAAATCAATGACTTTTAATAAATTTATAGAGCAGTAAAAGCATCACTATAATCCAGTTTAAGAACACTTTCATCACCCCAAATGATCCAAAGAGGGATTTTTAACTAGAAATATACCTACAGTGTATCTCCTCTCTTTGAATCTCTTTGACTACATTATGAAATATAGACAAACTTCTAGGAACACAGTTTTTGAAAGAACTTGCTCATGGACTACAGTTAGTTATCAGTGTACAATTTCCTTTTGTTTCAAGATAATCAGTCTTGGTTCCTAAATGGTACCCAGCATTGTGAAAGCAATAGGAATAACAACATAAGTAGATTTTGATTCCTACCCTTTTACCAAAAATGGGGAATTATCCATACAAATACTGACGTCCTGGTATTGCCTCTACCAAATGGGCAAAAGATTTCCTCCACTGAACAGCTTGATACAGTCCCAGTGAGACTAGGTTCTTTGACTGTCCTTCACTCAGATGTGGCCAGGTGTGTCCTTCCATGACAATGAGCCTACATTCACCTTTAGAAACTAAGTGCTCTCTGAAACCCCCATTCGCTAATATTCAAACCACACTTGGACATTAATGAAATAATGACAGAGCAGAAATAAGTTAACCAACACTGCACTCTTAAACTCAGGATTTTACAAGGTTTCAGAAGTAAAGAGCAGGTATAACTTTTCATATATGAATTCACTTGGTTCAAATTCCTTTACTGGGTGTTTCTTTCCTAACCTGCCATTGTAGATGTATGAATTTCAAAGCTAAGAATTAAATATGACTTTAAGACATAGCTCCAGATCCTGGAATATTTTGAGAGTTCAAATAAATTCTAAACACCCACTTTAAAAATCACAATTAAGACACCACTACTAATCTACTTCTACTATTAATTATGCTGAACAACTCTTTCTAATCCCAAAGGCTTTTTTCCCCTTGCATGTTTATAGATAATTTGTTACATATTAACAACTAAAATTTCAAAACAAAACACACATTGGGTATTTGTCCTTTCAAGTATTACTTATGATTTGCAGGCGAAGCTATTAAATTAGCTTCCAAAAGTAGCAAACATGAACACCAAATTTGAAAATAAGGCAACTGTATTTTCCTCTGGCCTCATTGGTTGTTTCCCTCTGTTTTCTACATTTCTTTGAGGGTAATTTTTAAAGACAGGAAAAAAGGAAAACTCCTTAAGTATGGTCTTCTTCCTAACACTAAAACACAGACAGAAGTCAGAAAATGATGAAGGGATTAAAAGCATTCTTTTCTTTCCCTCATGAGATATGAAGTTTCTCAACACCATCTAAAAAGCCACCCAAGCACCCTATGCTGGGGAATCAAATTAACTTGAGTTGACATTATAAACACAAACAGTCAGAAGGTATATCTCACGTGGTTCATAAAGTGGCATTTCATTACCTTGCTTGAGAATATTTATGACTGAAGTCAAATGAACAATTATTTGTGCTAAAAAGGAATGATAGGAATCTATCTATGACTGAAGATTGATCTGCCCTCACAATTTAACTCAAAATTATCTCAAACCCATTTTGAAATGTCTTAAACTCAAAAACAGCTTCGTTGGTTTCATAATAATTTACACTCCCATATAAATTAATCTGTCTTACCCCTGTGACAGAGAAGGTTCTTGGGTGTGTATCATCCACCCAGTGCAGCTTTCCAAGGTGAAAACGTTATCCCTGTATCTCTCCTCCCCCACCCAGGCAGGAGACCTGCCGGGCCAGGTGATTTGCTCCCCAGGTTGGCCATATGCAGCTGGTGTGTGCCAAGTGTTTTAGTCCTAGTGGCCGGATGTGCTCACCAGGGTCCACAAAGCACATGTAAGATGGAAAGAGTTAGGGTCACTGGGTGTGCAGGGTATTTGTGGAAATTCCTTTCTAAAAGGAATTTGCAATGCCCAGACCCACCCCACCGCCTTACTTTATTCCCTGATCACCCTCCACTGACCACCTCGCCCAAGTCCTGCCCCTCTGAATGAAATCTTCCCCATTGCCTTAAATACTTTTTCTGAGAAAGATAATTTGTATTATACAATTTATTGGACTACTGTATGCCCCCCAATTTTTTTTTATTATTTCATATATTTAACTAAAAGTTCCCTAAGAAAAAATTAATTCATAAAATATTTATTATACTACTCCCTTTTACGCGTTCATTGATGTAAATATTCATCCAAGGTTTTGTTTTTTTTTTTCAGGCCTTATGCATCCAGAACACGTTGGAACACAGTTGAGGGACAAGGCTCTCCACCCCAATGAAGAACACATTCTCGTGCATACAACTACTGCCACTTTTGCTGTGGCTGTTGCTACCTACCATTAGTGAACCATTCATTGAGCCAGGCAGATGGCCTGTATTGTTTTGTTTTACTCCTCATTCTGTCTTGTGTCAAATATAGTATTATGCTCCCATTATACAGACGTGTGGACTGATGCATGAAGGAGTTAAATCACATGAAGTGGGAATACAACTTCTGGTGAATCTGAGACCCAGGTTTGTGCTCTTAGTCTTAATCATTCATGCCATCATCTTTTCAGTAAAATGTGCAGTGTATAGACACCATGTGTCAAAGAATTTAGGGATATAAATGAAAGTGAGCTAGGAGAATAATTACCCTACAAATGCTCTTTAAAGTTGACCACCTGTGTTCACATATATTTTCTTTGCATAATCCCCTGAAATATTGTTAATCCCAGGAAGTGTCACCCTGATCATCCTCATTCACCATCCCCTCCTTACCTCCCATTCAACAGATGAGGAAAGTAAAGTTGAGAAGTCTTAAATGAATAGCTCAAAGTCAATCCCCAAATGGTAGCACCTTGATTTTATAGATTTTCAAATCTGTATCAAACAGATCTAAAAGAAACTACAAGTGACCAGGGTACAATGGCAGAAGTACTGTCGGATAACACTAGAAGCACTAAAATTTACCACGGATATTTTGGGGACAATTCTCACAATTATGTATTAAACCTAAAACAATTTTCACACTTAAGCCCAGTGAGTCTACATGTGAAAATCTAAGAACCTAAGAAAGCCCACCTCGGGAAAGGCGCACAGTTATGCACAGATAGGCTTCATATCCTTATTAATAAGATCAAAAAGGGCCGAACCAACTGCCTGTCCCAAGAAATGAGAGAGTACACTGACTTGATGGAATATAACATAGCTCTGAAATATAGAGACAAACTCCATTAAACAACTGCAAAGACTATGAAAAGAAGAAAAATCAGAATATGAAATGATATACCCATGATTGTAGAAACCACCGCACCACAAACGTTTGATGAAAGTCTTTACACTTAACAGTTCAGACCATTTTATTGGCCAAATATAGTACTTGTTTATGATCAAAATGAGATAACCATTTAGCTTAATGTCGCAAGCAATTATTTCATTGAAGAATAAAATGTCATCGTGACGAATTCCTCCTCATTCTGACTCAATTTCCAAGAAGACATGCTTGAAATATTTTAACATATATCTTCCCTACCTCTATTTCCCCATGGAAGACCAAGATCTTATACCTAAAGATAGTCACATACCATTTTTATTATTATTTAAAATACTTGTTTTGCATGTTCACTAGAGAAAATCTAAAACCCATTTGTATATACACAAATATACAGGTATTCAGAAAAACACATATTTTGTTTATATATACACACGTCCTTAAAAACATCCATTCACTTTGACCCAGAAATATCACTTTAAAAAATGTGTTCCTACCACAGTAGTCAAGATAGACACAGCCATCTTAACCAACAAGGAAAGCATTTATTCAAATTAGCCAAATTTACAGTTATTGTTCAGTGGCAGTTACATGCACTAAATCCAGAAAATGTCACTCATTTCTCATCCGAAGGTCGTGATTATAAATTATTATGTCATTAGCGCTTTTCTGCTTTTAACTATATACCTTTCCTTCCTGTAAGGGAATGAATTTAGACATCTAAAATGCAGCTAATGTAAGTCTTAGGGTTTTGATGCATTACTAACATTTGAAATGAGGCGTGAGAGCATTCCTATGGTGGGTTAATATTTCTTACTACTTTTGACAAGTAGAATTGAGATTAGGGAGTTGAGAAAGCTGAGATGAACTGAAGGTCTTGCTGATAAAAAGAATAATAATAAAATGTTTCTAATAGAGGTTTTTAACATTCTATTCTGCCTAGTTTGTTAAAAAGCCTTTACAGTTCAATGCAAGGGATCAAGTCACCAATAGTCGGAAGCCCCCACGGACAGACCCATGTCCCTACCAGGAATATGGGGACAGGTCAGCACTGTGATGCCTGGGACAGGCCCTGTGTGTGGTCTCATAACATTTCCAAACTGGAGCAGAAGTATCACTTTGTCAAGGAAGTCTTCCTCCAGCCCCCATTCCAGATCAGTTTACTTTGTCATAAGTTTCAAAAAACCATGTGGCTTCCCTTTGGGATCACTGATTTCAGTTTTACTGATCCACTCGAAAGAAATGGAGCCTATGTTGTTTGTGACAACTCCTACCTCCCACCAGCCCAACTGTGAGTTTCATGGCAGCACCAAGAAATAGAGAGTAGAAAACTTTGGCCATGGACCTTCCCAAAGTGGCCTTAAGAAACATACAAGATAAGTGAAAGCAAAACGCTTGCTGTGTGACAGTTGCTTCAGGACAAATCCTGGTAGTTCCAACTTCGACCCGCACTATAGTGGCTGAATGTTACATCGAAATTCTACAGCCACGTGTCCGTTGTGCTCCCATCACTCCCACAGAGTGTAGCAAGTGTTGGCACATAATAGGCACCCCGTAAATGTTTCTTGAATGAATAAAGTGAGCAACAAATGAATGGGAGCTAAGTCAGTGGGTCTTGTCATCTTAAAACACGTTCTTCCTATGGTATTGATGAGGCATTATAAATACTGAATCCCTGTTATATAAGTCACTGGTGCCAGCAGAAGACAAGCTCACATCAGCACACCCCAGCTTAAAACAACAGTTGGGTTCACAATCCATCGGCATTCCATCAGAACCAATACTCCATCAGAACCCAGCTGTACTTGGCCTTCTAGACATTTCCCGTCCCTCGCTCATAAGGATGACTCATTAATAGGCCAGTCTCAGGTACCTCAAGTAATTTCTCACCTCTGTATTGCTGGCCGCCTATTTCCAGCATTGCCTGCTGTGCACACAAGTAATTAACTTGCAATGCTCCACTGGCTCTGACACATCCTATGGCATCAAAATATTCACCAGCAGGTAGTTAAGCATGCAAGGTGCTTCCCAAGTTAAACTGGATAACCAAATATCACATGTAAGCGTCAGTCAATATGGAAGACCTTGTTGACACGCAAGTCACGTGTCAGGTGCGGAGGCATAGCAACTGTGTTTAAATCTCCTTACTTTGAACTCCACTAATTTGGAGCCTGTGGTAATGCAGATGGAGCTAGAATAAAGACTTGCTTTCTATGTACAAGAAAGGTTTGCTTTGAGAGTCCTAAAAATAACACTGCATGGATCAAGTTCGACTAGGTGACAAGTTCAATAAAGAACGAACTCATACGTAACATAGTGATAAAGACTATGAATTCTGGAAGCAGACCACTGAATCCCACCTTTGCCACGTGGTATATAAGTGACCCAGGGCAAGTTACTGAGCTCTCTGCACCTCAGTTTCTTTGTCTGTAAAATGGGAGTAATCACAGTACCCAACATGTAGCACTACGTGAAGCAAAGGGCTTTAAACGACGCCTTGCAAACAGTGAGCATACTGCAATGTTAAGTACTAGCTATTATTACTCTGAGCATTAGTATGACCCAATGCTGAATACACAGTAGGACCATGATAAATACTTCTAGAAGAACGATGGAATGAGCACACTTAAAACTATTTTTGCAAGCATTTTAGAAGAATCCATTTAACTCACACGTTCTCTGCTCATTAATATCGGTCCATTTTAAAGGCTTTAACTTAATATTGTAGTTATCCCAATATCCTTAATATTGTAGTTAATTGTGTAGTATCCTTTACTAACTACACAATTATTTCGTTTTGATTGAATTTCTTTAAAAATCTGGCTGAACGATTCGGAGACTCTAGACTGCATTTCCGTCTAACATTCTAGGTCAATGAGACGTCGTGCAATCAAATGACAATAGCGTGGGCTGGAACTACCCAGCGACTCAGCAAAAAGGCTTTAAAAAAGCAGAGGGAACAAAGCCCGAAGCTCAGGCTGAGCCACACGTGTAAAGCCGTAACACGACAAGGACAGCAAAGGAACCATGATAAAGAGTGGAAAAAGTGGCAGAGGCAATAAAGACAAGAGGAGATTCGCATGAATGGGGAATGACTGGCTTTACAGGTGCCCGGAGAAAGGCAGAACAGGTCGTGTCACTTTCACTGCTAGTGAAGGGCAGTTCGGCGACTGGGAATTCGGCGATGTTTGATACGAGATTTTGAACTTGCTCTGGCGGCGGCAATGGTGGCGGGTCATTAACTCATGAGCCCACAGCCAGCAAATGCATGTGACGGTGCTGCCCAGGACCGGATGCCACGCAGGGAACCATCCAAGAAATTCCCCCGGTTTACAGGAAAGGATCTTTCCCATGGCATCTCCCACCTCGTTCACCACTTTCTACTTCAGTGAAGATTACCGATAAATTTTATCCTAAGTCATGGTTTAAGTTATAAAGCCATATCCTGTCAGTATCTTTGGGAAAGTATCCAAACCACTTTAGTGATTATAGAATAAAATTGTTCCCCCTGTCCCATCGACTTAGTTCTACGTTCTTGAAAAGATGACACATTAACCATTGTGGTCTACACCTTCTTTGGAAGCAAATTCCATATGATCCTTGCGATTCTATTTACAGTAATAAAGGTTGTTTTCCAGCTAGCTGTTCGGTCCGTGGATACACTAAATGAGCAGCTGCTAAGGTGCCGTGCAGAATGCTGTCTGACAGAGTATGTGGAGTTACATCCACTATTCCACATGCCTGTGTTTAGTGCCTCTCTCCTCCCCATCTCCAAAACAGAGAGGAGCCCCACAAAGCACGGATCTTGTCTAAATAGGTCTCTGTGCTGGCCTGGCTTCTAGAACAGTGTCTGACATATTGAGCATTCAACAAATGCTTACTGCAAATGATTCATATATGATTTATTACATGTAAATACATATATGATTAATGTATGACTAAATATATGGCTTATTGATACATCAATAAATAAGTTCCCCACTTTTGATTATACTTCCTAAATTGTGTGTGTTTTTCAAAAAAGCTTGATAAATTTGATCGTGGGTACAAAAAATAAAGCTAAGGAGAAGCTTTCTATAGGCACACCATATAATGTCCCCATTTTACTTTGACAGAGGTTATATTAAACCCATTTCACAGATGAGGAAAGTTGTGCTTAGAGAGGTTCAACATGTTCGCTCAAGCCATGAAGCGGCAAAAGCAAAGATAAGATTTCACAATCAGGTGCACCCAATTCTAAATCCCACAGTTTTCTAGAGTACTTAGGAAAACTTGATTTCCTCATATCTTAAGGAAGAAAATTAATACATTCCTTTTAAACAGTCTATTATCCTGATCTCGTCTTCAGAGTCAACACAGCTGTCAACAGTCTTCCACAATGTTAAACACACTCTTAGAGACACATCCCTCTCACCATGTATTTCTTAGGCTTAGAGGAGCTTAAGGGACTTAAGCGAGCTTAAGGTGTCAGATCTATTGAGGCAGAACAGAAATCAACACACTTATAACCCAAACCTAAAATCCTTCACAGTCCCTAGACAAAAATGCCTATAGGCACCAGAGAGGTGATTTAACTCAGAAAGGGGAGCTGGGTGTTAGGTAGCAGAGAAAAACAGAGACTGTAGAAAACATAAGCCCAAGTTCTACCTCTCACACGTGGGCATCACCTGGGGGGCCTGATAAAAGTTGCAACCCCCCCCCACCAGGAGTTTCTCACTTAGCCTTGGAACAGCTGGGCGTGGTGGCTCACCCCTGCAATCCTAGCACTTTGGGAGGCCAAGGTGGGAAGATTGCTTGAGGTCAGGAGTTCAAATACCAGCCCCAGTAAGAGCAACACTGACAGAAAAAACAGAAAAATTCTACAAAACATTCTACAAAAAATAGGTGGGCATGGTAGTGCACACCTGTAGTCCCAGCTACTCAGGAGGCTGAGGCAGGAGGATCACTTGAGCACAGGAGTCTGAGGCTGCAGTGAGCTATGATGATGCCACTGTACTCTAGCTCAGGCATCAAAGTGAGACTCTGTTTCAAAACAAAACAAATAAAAAAAGCTTTGGGGTGAGGCATGGAAATCTATGTTTCTTACAGGTCCCCAGCTGATGCTGCTGGTCAAGGAACCCCACTTTGAGAACAATTTGTCTACAGAAAGCAGTTCCTACTCAGCTTGAATCAATTGATGAAAATGAGAAATGAAGACCCAGAAAAAAATGTAAGATTTTTCAAGCAAGATGGGATTTTCCCAGTCTGTTTTTTAAAATGGTGTGCAGATCAAACAGAATAAGACTTTAAAATAAAAGCATCCAAATCCTTGATGCACAATGTGCCTAAATTTCCTTATTTAGGGGACTAAACAAAGCATTGAGCCACATTTACCCTGAGAAAACAGAAACCAATCTGACCTGAGCAGAAAAATGAAGTGAAATGGTTTACTATTCCTTTATTTAGTCAACCCAGAATTTTGAGATGTCCGTATGTACTGCAACCACAAAGAAAGCCCCGCTGCTGAGGGAAAACTGCACACACACCTGTCCCCAACGCTCCACCCTAAAGCTATCATTAACAATAAGGAAAGCCAAATTCAAAGCAATGAATAATAAATAAATCCATGTGTATGGAAGCTTATCTTGCCCAAGATGTTTGTGGATATTAGCACCACCCTTTCCCCTTCCTGGAAATGTCAGAGCCAGTCTGGAAGGGTCTCCTGGAGAGATGAAGATAATGATGATGAGGATACTGATGTTGATGGTGATGACAGCGGTTTTCGACACTTGACTGCCTGTTTGGCTTTGCGTTGTGAACACATATCATCTTAATGAATCTGTACCAGATCCCCGCTCAGATAATACTATTGTTATCCCTATTTTACAAATGGAGAATGAGGCTAATGGATTAAGTAACTTGCCCAAGTAAATACAGCCGATCAGTGAAGGGGCTGGGATTCCAGCCCAGTCACCAGGGTGTAACCTTTCATGCACACAGCTCGCTGCCCTTAATTGTAGGAATTTTAGAAGCTGAGGTACCTGAGTAGAGGGGACGCTGGTCAGGACACAGGGATGTGATACCTCCTATGTCCCATTATAAAGCTATAATCTCTTACTACCAAAAACAACAGGCCTAAAACCCTCTTGTCCTCTGATGCAGGAACAAGGGTGGTAAAACTACCCAAATTGCTCATCAAAAAATCCCACCCTTGTCCTATCTGGATGATTAGATCTGCATTTGGGAAGCCAAAACAATGACTCCAGCCGGCTGTCAAGCAGAGTATATTAAATTTCTTGTTCCTGAGACAGATCCCATTGATCAGTTTTACTTAGACTGAGTCTCCAGAGTAGACTTCATAACTTAGGTTTACGACTTGATCAAATGATGCAGAAAAACAACCCCAAAAGCTAAATGATTATATTATGCACATTATAGAGTGCCATGTTCACGGCAGGGCAGCTGACTACACTAGCAGGGAATTTATCACCCTGATACAGATGGCCTAACAAAGGGTTCAGCTTCAGTCACAGAAGAAGAAGAAGAGGCCATGTCGCACCTCCAGGAGATGTATGACAGCCAGACAACTGCACGTTAAAGAGACATTTATGGGTCTCCCACTGGAGACCAAGTGCTGGGATCCAAGGCGAACAGGGCAGAACAGCCTTCAGCGGTTTGCATTCCAGTGGGGAGAAACGCATGAACCAAGTAAAGCAGCACAAACTTGCGTAAGTGCAACTTGTGAACAGGAATACGGAAAGACTGACTGTGAGGTAAAAATACGAGGGAGACTCTACACGACAGAAGGCCTCTTGAGGAGGTGACATTTAAACTAAGCCCTGATGCATATATAAAGATGAGAGGAAGGGCATTCCAGGTACAGGGAACAGCATGCACATGGAACAGCATGAACAAAATCTGCAGCATAGAAGAACAGGATGAGAATAGCACGGGAAGTTAGGGAGCAAGACAGGGCTCAGCCCAAGCAGATGTGAAATGAACAGAATGTCTCATTCTCTAAACGTGTAAAGAAGGGCAAGTTCACACTGGGCTTTTGTGATCCAAGAAGGTTTCTCACATAGGCAGGGACATTGATCAAGCATTAGCGTGTAGGTGGTAACCTGAGAGGAGAAAACACAAGTTTTGCAAGAATAAGAAATTTTGAGAAGAACACAACCAGCATCACTACTATTTTCTTCCATTGGTCATTTTCCAGCATCTTTTGGTGGCAGGATTGCACCGCAGACACCACTTATCTCCACCAATGATTTCTGCGCATCCATACCCATCTCTTAGGGAACCTGTCTGCTTGAGGACAGGGTAGTTCCCCAAATCAGGTGACCCTCTCTTAAATGTCTCCCTTTCCCCAGGGCCTTGGCTGAATAATGGATTCTTGACCCAAAGAAGGCCCAGGATGTTCTCTCTGCAGGAAATTTGAAGTTGGACACAGAGCTATACTGAGGCCTTGGACGTGTGGGGACTGGAGGGAGCAACATTCATGATAGGTCGTTATTTAATGGAAGAGAAGAGAAAGGTCTACAGACAAAGTCAGACTGACAGATGCTGAGACCAAGGCACTGCAAGACCATCAGTCCAAGAGACAGACAGTGGGGATGTGGGGTGGCATTCTCAGGACTTTCCCATCAGCGCATCAATGGTCCCTTTCCCCCTAAGTCCTGGCTGGATGGACTGCCCGGCCTTGAGTCTCAGACACACTACTGTACTCTCCAAATAAACTCCCTCCTTTGCTTAAATAAAGTTTGTGTGATTTCCATTCTTACCACCAAATGATCCCTGACTGATACAATGAGGGTTCTTTCAGAGGGTGTTTAGTCTAGAAAAATGACTATCTCCAATTTAACAAGTGATTAGCAAGTATATATTCTGTGTTTGCAGAGTGAAGCAAAGACGAAGACGCCTTGATTCCTATCTCTGAAGACTCCACCATCCAGCAGGGAAGATGATCATAAAGGGAACTTATGTAAGGCAGACTCATAAAACAGAACAACAAAGGAAAAAAACCCTAACTATGGAAGAATACAAGAGGGCAATTAATCAAACCAAGAGCATCAGAGATGGCTTCAATAGGAGAGGCAGCATTTAGAACCCTTGACCCTTCCTCTGTCCTCAAATACAGCAATATCACTATGTTGCTGTGATTTTTACCTGATTCAAGAAAATTCCTTGAATATTGGTAGCCAGCCTAATGATAGGCAGAAATAAAAGAATAATAATAAAGTCAACAATGGTTTGCTTGGGGGAATGGTAAGGGTATCCAACAATCCAGCAAAATACATTAACCTCATTAAGGCAAATCCTCCAAACCAGGTACTGAAAGGAAAGCACAGGAGTCACAGATTATTAACTGGCTACAGACATCTGCTTTCCGATTCAGAAAGGGGTGGCCAACCCACCTAAATGTCATCGTTTCAGCCCAGAGATCCTATCTGAGGCTTTCAAGTGGGGTGATTTAATAGTGCAAAACTGGCTACTGCAAGTCAATCCAAATGGAATTACATGAAAGTAAGGGCTCTTTACAAAGAGATGCAATGGAGAAATGCTAAAACTGCCTGCCAGATACAAGATGAAGTTCTTTTGACCAGTCACTGCAGGACTATGTGGAATGGATTTCCTCCCCCTTCTGCTAAAGAAGCTATTGAATGACACCAGCACTAAGAGAGGAGATGAAGGCATTCTGTTGGAAGGAGCACCTAATTGTTCCTGTGGATGGGAAAGAATTGGCAATTACCTTCACCAGAAGACCTGTGTTCAGTGATTTCATGTTTGCATACTCTCCATGCAAATGCCGCATCCAAGTCAATAAATTTGTGGAGTACATTATACAGCACAGTGCATCATTCACCTAGAACTGCACAGCCAAAGAAGCAGAGCAGATGGCAAGTGAGAAAGAAATATTGATCACCATGAATAATTTTTACTAAAAAGCATATAAAAACTGGATTTTAAAATATTTCAAAATAATTTATTCACTGTGGTCTCACTGTTTTACATTTCTGTTTATAAATATTTACAATGCACTACCTTCATAAAATAATTATTATTCAGTGTTCACAGTAAAGAGAAAGGTATCAGAGACTGACTGTTTGTGTGTCTGCCTCTACTAATCTGTGTGACAATATTTTAATTTAGCATTAATTCTCAACTCTTCCCAGTTAAACATACATGGCTTTATTTGTTCTGTTTTAGGTGATATTTATAGACAAGCAACATGCATCACAGTACTAGTTTGTATTTGTAGTGATTTAGTGATACAAAGGAGAGACTTCAACTTAATATTAATGTGGAACACTAACGAGTTTTCAACCCAACGTCCTATGTACCTTAAACAAGTCGACAGAATAAAAGAGTCAAATGATAGTGATGGGTATGACTCAAAGCAATTTCCTTAATGAATGTTTTAAAGGAATAAGAGACACTCTGTGGTATGATTCCAGCATGAAGAAATAGCAAAATAGCCCAGAATTAAGACACCTCCTGGGTGTTACATGACCTGTCCAATCAGAAATGTCACTGTATCCTGGTATGGCTCTGAAATGAAGGTATGCAATTGTACTCTTCCACTGCTGACAAGTAAAAATAGCAACATGTGGACATTGGAAGAATTAGTACATTCTTTCATTTTAACATACCAATAACTGTCCTTTTTGTCTCACTTCATCTTCCTTACTTTCTTACAATTGCCCTGTATTCAACATTTAGATTTAGTATCTGGCACATCTATTGAGTTAAAGGTTGAGCTGAATTTCGGAATAGGGATTAGTAAATGATCACTCTTCCTGGATCTCTTTAATCACACTAGGACCTACTAGATCCTCATTAAATATTTTTTTCAAGGAGTAGTAGGGCTGAGGGGCAATAACCATAAGTCTGACCAAAAGTTCTGGGAGGAAGGTTCTGAAATGATTCTGCATAGAACTAGAATATTAGTATCTGTCTCTTCTTCCAGGACTCTTTTTCCCTATAAAACGAATGTGTGACTAGGCAGTAAGCGTGTGTGTGTGTGTGTGTGTGTGTGTGTGTGTGTGTGAGCTGAGAGCTGCATGTTACAGTGATATTCATATACTATGTAAATAATTAATGGAATGAAAATTAAAAATAATTCCTCGTGGCCCTCTTTGGAAGAGGGGAATCACATGTCTGTTGGAGATAAAGACATACATGACGATTCAAAGAGAACATTCCATTTTTAAATAAATGTATTTCATTAGTTCATATACTCTTTCACTTTCAGGTTCAACTAAGGGGTTGGTATTTGTTCCTTTCCCCAGAAATAATGAACTTGGCAATTCTAGCTCTGAAATTGAAATTCTGTTCTTTAATAAGCATATTATGTTGGGTTACACTCCTATTTTAGGAGTGAAGAAAAAAAACAAGAATTCTGTGACACTCCGCAGTGATATGAAACAAACTATTTTTATTTTATTTCAGACAATATTAAAATCATCTACTGTTAAAGGAGAACTTTCTCAAGTACATCTGTATATACACATAGTTGTGTGTGTGCCTGGGAATGCTAGTATATCAGTGAAACTGAAACATAGTATAAATCTTTAACTCCCCAGAGTAACACAGTATGATAATCACCAAGCACATTCCTCTGCCAAAGTAAATTTAAGACAAGGATATTTTTAATAACGGGTAACTGTAGGAGAATTTGACATTTAGTTATAATTGAGCAGGCAGGTTTCTAGCCAGATACCTACATTGCTCAGAATCCAAACACACATATAAATAGAATTAAGCCACAGTTGTACTTTTATACTGTTTTATTACTGGTGCCTAATTCATATACATTTATGTAGATGTCCACAAATTTTTGCTAAGTCCAAGTGAGACAGCACAGCATTGCACATTCTAAATATTATTTTAAAATTAAAACCAATTTGAACATTACAATTGTCATTAGCTAACGGTTTTTATCTTCCTCTGGGACAATAAAAGCATTAAAATTCAATTTATATAACATTTACTTCTCATAACAGAAAAAAGATGGCCATTAACATTTTCCAGTTAAAAACATCTAACATCCCATTCAGTCACAAATAATAAAGATTTGGCCTCATAGATGAAGGTCTGAAAAAGACTGGAGGAGAACAAAATAAAGTTTAAGGGTATGACAAATTGTACATAGGTCCAAAGCAGTCGGAAATTCTATTCATCACGTTTTCAGTCGAAACCATAGTTTATATTCAAGAACAAAGGTGGGGGTTAATGTTAGATTAACTGCTGGGAGACGCCATTATGTATGGTCATTAATTGAAATAATACTATGGTTATAACAATTTGTCACAAGCTGATTCCATCAGACAATCATTAGGGAAGTTTTCTCTCTTCCCCAGGACATGTTGCTGTTGTTCAATCAAACTCAAATGCGTGCAATCCCTTCTACCTGAATTGATTTCTCTTCAAGCTTGTCCTTTCCCATCTGATTTGTTAAGTTCTCCACTCGACCTCTCACTGAGATGCTCACGCCTGTACATCTGGATCTTTCTACTTTATGCTGCATTATTCCCATAATTTCACCACAAAGTATTTCCAGTGGACCACACCTGCTATAACTTAGTTCACGAAAGAAGAATGGATGTAGTTTGGGATTTTGTAAGGGGTAAAGGGAAGTATCTTACAAGTGTCAGTATCTGAAAAATCTTCACCTTAAATTCTCCCCCTAGCTTCGCTAAAGTCCAGTCTCCCCTCTCCAATCTTGACTGCTCAAATGGTGCCTTTTCTCAGGGCTGTAATAAACATCTTCCAAAGAATCTCTGCACATCCCTATTGCTTATTTCATTAAATACATAAGTTCTGCAAGCCAGCCCTTATACAGACCATTGAGTAATGATGGCATTTACAGCTTTTCCCTACCCTAAGAGTCCGGAATCTTATGTTTCAACACCATTGCTTGTCCAGCTTCTATCAACATTACACTCACCTGTAAATGAACATGTACAGATATACCACTAATACATATCCCAGCACATCATCACTAAGGATCATAAAAAAGAGCCCTCAAACTAGAGAAGTTTAGCAGGGAACTATGCACACCTTCACAGTCCAAGAATGGGCCAGTATATTTGATGGCAGGGGTGGGAAGTTGGGCATGGATGGGATTTAGGTGCTAAAGTCAGCACAAAATGTGAAACCAAGCAGGGTATCATCAAAATGACCCTCAAAAAACTCTTTTGGAAGACACTGAGTCTGTCCTCTTCCCAGATTTCCAACCCAATGCTCTTTGTCCAGGGAGTACTGTATACAGTAGCTGGCTTGCAACTTCGTAGAAAGTAGATTTATTCTTAAATTCAGAATCACGTGACAAAGTCACTATATGAATAGGGTGCAATGTCTTGAGACAGCAGCAGATTTTATCAGTCCCTTGTATCTTCTCTGGGACAAGTGTGCTTTAGAGTGGAAGAGCTTCATGCTCTGTGTGCATGGAAGGGTCTTTGTTTCCTCCTCTGGCTTTTGCAGAGTGTAGTTGACTAGGATGAGTTAAAAGAATGTAAGGGGCATCACCCTCCTCCTTCTACATTGGAGGAGAAAGTGTAGCAGTGAGCCCTGGGGACAGAAATTATGTTAATTAGATGAGCAGCAAGGAAGGCACCCAGCCTGTGGGAAGAGTCTCTCCTCCCCATAGAACGACTACAACAATCACATTTATTATACTGCTTAATTGCCATTGCAATATCCAACCTTAATTTACCGGGGAGCCCTTAGGTCACCTTTAGAAGTGCTGCCTGGTATCCAGAAGGGTTCATGTTCCTACAGAGGCACTGATACTAGAGGCTCTGCTTAGGTTTTTAAATACCAAGAGACAAAGTCGACAACGGCAAGGTTCGCCCTCAATTCCTTTTCTAACCATTCCCTTTGCCTGAATGCCTGCGCCAGCACCTGGTTTCTATTCTTGCCCCTTTCAAGTAATCCTGAATTGTCAGTAGCAGAGCAAAGGTGGGTAGGAGAACAGTGAGGCTCCGACATAGCTGGGGGCAAGAGAAGCCTCCTGAAGGACGTGATGAAAGCTGAGCTCTGTTGCACCAGCTAGAATTTAACCAGGTGACGCAGGTTGGGAGGGAAAGGGTTTCTGAGTAGACACAGCAGTAGGTGTGGGGGAAATTGTGGGCTCAGTGTGGGGCAGGAGGGGTAGGCGGGGCAAGAAATGATGTTCAGAGGCTTCCACAGTCATCTAGGCAAGGGATTATTATTGAGTGGTGACAGTTGAGTACGGGGAGAAAAATGGATGAAGAGACATGGAAAGAAACACTGGCATGGGCTAGCTAGCTGATAATTAATGCAGACGGAGAAAGAGAGCAACCCCGGGTCTGGGGCTAATGCAAACGGACTTAGGTTCTGCCATTCATTGGGACAGGAAGGACTGGAAGAACAACAGGTTGGAGGTGAGGAGAAGGAAAAGGGGGTGGCGGGGCAGATACTGAGCTTGGTTTTAAGGTGCCCTGAGAACCCCACATCAAGGAGAAAGTCGGGTCTAGAGGCCTTAGGCTCAGAGGGCACATCTCAGGCAGAAATACCAGTTTGAGAGCGCTCTTGGAAGGGCCGTTATGAGGCTGCCTGGGAAGACAGTGTACAGAGTGCGAAGACATAGGGCCTCCAGATGGATCCTTAGAGGAATCTGAACAGTTAATGAATTTAATGAATGACAATGACTCGACCCTTTTATCATTCAAAGCCTTGTGTGGATAAAATGACAGCTTGTCACTCCCCGATCACAAACTGGAAAGAATTCTCCAACATGGCTTAAAGCAAAATTGCACAGAAAAACTTCAAAATCCTGACTTACAGGCCAGATGCCAAAGTGGTCCACCAAGGTGGCTTCCTGGGGCCCTGGGTTTGCAGTATACTCTAGGGCTGCTAAGCATGCACTGCCTCCACGCGTGAGGTCTGAGGAGCAGGAGGATTCTGACTCTATCATTTTTGATTTGGGTTTGAGTTATTTGTTAATTCCACCCAGACAAAGATGACGTCACAGAACCAAATAAACAACTCTTTCTGCAAAAGAGCACACCCTTCCTGTACCCTGTAAAACAGCAGTAGTCAGTTAACTGTTGCCAAAAAGAAATTCGTGCACATTCCCTAGGAAACACTTTTGTATAGGCTGCCTCAGAACCAGCCACTGAAACAGAACTGGGGATACACAGGAAAAGGAGGTGAGTTCTCTGCCCTCAGGGAGACCAAGCAGAGCATCCTGCCACTAAATGATCCAAACCTAAACGCGTAAAGAATTCCTACAATCACACAAAGGTGAAGACTCTTTCTCTAACTGGACCTGGGTAGCTGGTTGAACTGTAGCTGTCAGTGTTCAAGCAGCTACCCAGGTCCAATTAGAAAGGATATCACACTTCCTAAATTGTTTCAGCAAAGGCTTAGCAGAGGCCTCACAGAAAACACTGAACAGGCTGGATTAGAAGTGATAGTCTCTTATTACAGTAACTAGGAGAAAGAGTTCAACTGAGACAGAAGACGACTTTTCCAATACAAAAGGTGAGATCAGAAGAGGCTTGCAGAGAACTGAAGCATTCCTAAAATCTGAATGGGTACGTATTGTCACATCTGGCAGTGAAT
This sequence comes from Indri indri, assembly GCA_004363605.1. Lineage (NCBI taxonomy): Eukaryota > Metazoa > Chordata > Mammalia > Primates > Indriidae > Indri > Indri indri. Next base: position 99,986 of record RJWJ010000037.1, read on the forward strand.
GGCTACTATCTTTAAGAGCTATGGGACAATTTACAGCCTCTTGTACTACTTAGGAAAATGATTTTTTAACCAGTTCCAAGTTCCTGCAATGGAAATTCTACAGAAACAGTGAGCTGCAAGAAAGAGAGATGGCCTGGCTTGGAGACACCTGGGTTCATCTCCAAAGGAAGTACTTGTCCACACTGCAGGATGAGGGATTATTGCAAAGCCTCCATGATTTATCCCAGAAATCCTGTCCTTCAATAGGATAATGTTTATGAATATAGTATGTGATACAGCAACTGAGCTCTCTTCCCAGTTTTGACTCTTATATTAATAATTTAAACCTAAAGATCTACATTCAACCACTTTCATCATTTCCTGTGGTAAGCATAAATATGGAGAAATAATTAAGAGGGCTGAATCAGCCAGTTCAAGCTCAAATCAAGACTTTCCAGGTGAATAAAGAGTTTTTTATCCAATTACAAGAGGTACAAGAAAACAAATGCAATCTGCCTCTAATACATCCATACGCAAAGAACCTATAGCCAATGATGTTTTGAAGTATTAATAAAAACCACTGAAGGCATGGTTGCTACTTCTAAAGTTCTTCTTGGCTCTTTGGTCTGAAAGAAATACCGGGAACCACTAACCCTCTCAAATCTCCATGTAAACTCTTTCTTTCAGCATTCACTTCCCTGAACGCCAGCTATGTATTAACAGAAAGCCACGGGGGTGAAAAAAATAAGATACAATTTCTACAAGACTGTAATTCCCAGAAGCTCCCACAGTCAAGCATTCAGAACGTATGTAATATGGAGGCATAATTATCATAACAGAAATATAAGCAAAATCACAGGACCACAAGAGGAACCAAGTAAGATGGTGGCAAACGAGATGGGAAAGAGTTGGGGACAAAGAATGTCAGGAAAGACGGAAGAGTTCAGGGCAGGTGTGGCAACTGTCTGCAGGAACAGGCTCAGAAAGACCTTGTAATCTACGCAAAGCAGTTTAAGACTTTATCTCACTAACAAGGCAAGGCCATTGGGAGACTGGAAGGGTCTCACATAGCTCACCTTTGCTATGTTTACCACGTGATTTGAAGTACTGAAGGCAGCGGCTAAAAATCACAGGCTTAAAAAAAAAAAAACAAAAACGAAACACAGCCTGTATCAGATCCTCTCCTTCATATCTGTACCCCTCACATTTTTCTTTGATCCTCATTCTGCTACAATCGACAAGAAAAACTGCAGTTTTTATTTTTCCATCTGTTCACTTAAATCCATTTTTCCTTCAGTTATAAATACCCCTGTCACACCCGGTTTTATTGTGTGTTGGGATGATTGGTTTTGGCTTTTTTGGTTGTTGTTTTATGCGCTATCAGGTCATGCTCTAAAGAAGGAAGACCTTTGGGGAAGAAAACCCAGGGCATTGGTGAGACCATTCAAGCATTCCCATTAAAAACCGCCACATGTTAAAGTCCCCTGGCATTCTTTTTTTGCTTATATTTTTCGCTAAGTGCCTTTGCCTCTTCCTTGGAGTGTTAGCAAGTTGAGCTCTGCTCCTGAAAGTGAAGAAGAAATGCCTTTCTCTTTCCCTGACAGCTATATTCCCACTGTGACAAAGATAATCATAGACATTAACAGCGGTAACAAGCTATTAGATCATCAACTCGGTGCTTCTTCCAGGGCAGGCAAAGCATCTAAAATAACACAGTATCATGACTACATTCTCAAAGGTAAATACATTAACTCTCACTCCCAATTAACAAAAAGGCTCTTTATACACCTACGCTAAATCCCTCTGTGCTTGATAAAATACTCCAGGTATCCAAAGTCTGCCTCCTCCTCAGAGGCTTTCAAACCTCTCTCCATCCTTTCCCTCTTTTCTCTAATACACCCAACCTCCTCATGCCTTGATTCCTTTTCCCACTCCAGAATCAGTCAACCCCTCTGCCCTTTATCGTAGCTATAGCAACCAATCACTCCATATCTGGAGAGCACATCCTACTTTGGACCCCTAACAACAGCATAAAAATGTTATAAGCTCCATGAAGAAAGGGATTTGGAAGTGTTTTGTGCACTAAGGAACTCTTGGCACCTAGAATAATGTATGGCCACGGTAGGTGCTCAATAACTCTTTGTAGAAAAGATGAATGAGTGAATGAATAAATGAATAAACAGACCACAGTTTCTTTCCTTTTTTGTTGCCGAGGCTGGAGTGCAGTGGCATGATCACAGCTCACTGCAGCCTTGAACTCCTGGACTTAAGCAATCCTCCTGTCTCAGCCTCCCAAATAGCCGGGACTACAGGCGTACATCACGACACCTGGTTAGTTTTTTTATTTTTCGTAGAGACAGGCACTAGCCATGTTGCCTAGTCTGGTCTTGACCTCTTGGCCTCAGGTGATCCTCCTGCTTCGGCCTCCCACAGTGTTGGCATTACAGGTGTGAGCCACCATTTCCAGCCCACGGTTTCTCTCTCGATTTCCTACAGGACAGATGTTTTTCTTCCCCTGCCAGCATCAGTTCTTCTCAATCTGATGACACACTCAGATGTCTTTTTGGGAAACTATTCCCTCAATTCATGTTCAGTCTTTCTGGTGTCAGGACCTCTTCTGGAAAAGGAGGCAGGAAGAAATCCAGGCCTAGCAATTAGACATGTTTATCCCTCTGGATTCAGACAGTGACTGGTCCAAGGGTAAGACCTTTTCAGGACATTTTAGGAAAAGGAGCTCTTGTTCTATTGCCATTGCGACTAAGGATGATTGAAGTCCAGTGATGCCATGGACCACCACAAAGAAGGGGTCTCCCTAGGAGTGAAGTGAACCCAGGCAGAGGCAGGAAGCTGAGAGCCAGAACCAGCCCCAGACTGTTCAGTTACTTCCGTCAATTCCGATTTTCCTTCAGACCAGTTTCTGTTACACACACCTGAACAAGTCCTAACACACACATGCCACCTTTCTGGGTAACCTCCAAAGCTTCAGATGTCCTATACATCATTCACATTGCTTCACCGAGCACCTCTTTGCACTTTACCACAATCTGTCATTGCCATGTCACCCAGGCCTCGGTCAGAACCACTTATGCTGAAATTAATCCTTCCTTGCATCACGTATTTTCCGTGTATAATTCCTCAGGTATAAACTGAGCGCTCTCCTTTACATTATAACATGGCTCCATAAGTTGTGTACGTTTTTAAACAAGTATTTTTTATGTACTTTGAACAGAGGCTCATTACACAGGCCCACCACAAAACTGACCTTTAGACCACCTTGGTTTATGTCCTTTTGCAGGCCCACAAATTAGCGTGGGATCAAAAGCCCAGACGCCCACATGGTTAAGCTGGGCTAATTATCATTGCTAATACAAGCACTGTCACCCTGGTCGGTCCACTTTGGTGATTTTTTTAAAAAAAACCTGGGCCTGTTCTATAAAAGAATAAATCTCTGCTAAGAACCTCAGAAACTCTTCCTTACTTAACCCCAAGCACACATCCCCCAAGAAGGGATTTTAGCAGAACACTCTTTCCTTTACTAGGAGCTGTCATTTCTCATCATACCATGTCTAAATTTGCTCAAATGTTTTCACTAATTTTCAATAATTCTGTTAAAAGGTTCTAGAAGAGAGAAGATATCACAAGGAACACTAATGTAAGAACAAGCTCATGTCCTACAAATTTAGTGCGCTTGAAAAGGTCTTTGAGAGTTGAAAGTAAACAGATGTCTTCAAATTTCTGCAACAGAAGAAAGCAGTGCCAAAATAGCACACTGATGCAGTAAGCGACACTAATTACTGAGTACAGGTATTTTTGGCCTCTCATTTACAAAATCAAGACTGAGCTAAATCCACTGCAATGGAATAGCGTACCTGTACTTGGCTTACCTGAGGATAAGCATCTCATCTCAATTAAAACACACACAGTGCGATTCAGAGGGCACTTCTGAAGGCAGGAGCAGAATCGCTATCAAATAGGCCCACAGAAAAGTACACAATTGTGGTGCTTGACGTTCTCCCTTTGATCTTCTTAATTATAACCTCAGTATTTATGAAATCATTTCTAAATTAAATCTTTCTTTGCTCCCTAAATTAAATCCTTCTCTGTTCCCTCTTCCAAACCTCTCAGGCGTGGCAGGAATTAACATTTTTATTTATCACATTTAAAAAAATATATTTTGTTTCCCAGCTTCTGCCAATTATGGAGTTACTGTCAGAGCACAGGCCTGATCACGTCTGATAGACAGAAAATTTGAAACATAATATCCACTGTGATTTTATTTACTGCTAAGCAAGGAGGAGCTGACTTTGGGGTTGTACCGAGGAGGATCTGAAATACTAATCCCCAGCTGTGTGTTCATAACCATTCAGCAATGTTTTTAATTTTGTGCTGTCTGAATAATTAGAAACTGAATCAACGAGTCCAGTATCATAAGCAACAATTTATAGTTTGATACAAAGAGAGAGACAATAGTAAAATAAATAAATAATGAATCAATCAATTAATCACAAAACTTGGCTGGGCAGAGAAAAGCTCATTTCGACAGTGATATTTAATAAGCACATAGCTTGGGCAAGCCACTTCATGTCTCTCTGCTTCACTTCTCTCACCTATGGGACAGGAATGGCACTCGTGTCTGCTGCCGTGCCTGCCCTCACGGTCACCGTCAGTTTGCATTCTATAATCAGAGCTTTCAGGACAGTGCCTAGGGATCATTAAGTGTTCAATAAATGGTAGCCCTTGTTGATCTTATTAATTTAGCAAAAGTACTTGAATAGAGATAACAAATTTGTCTTCACAACATGCCATCACACTCTACCGGAAAAATTTGTAGATTTATCCCTTTCTGGCTTAGGTGAGTTTATTCAATCTTCCAGCTGTGTCTCCCTCCATAGAAGTTTTCCTTTTAAGGACTTTTGGTATCAGTTGGATCAGATGATTGTCAAAAGTACGCAACATTTCCTACAGGATTAGGAAGTTCCTGGTACTTTGCTTACAGTCTGTTGGCCAAGAGTGTATACCTTCCATGTACTGATATTCTTTTTAACGGTCACTCGCTCTGCTGTGCCCCTGTGCTACCCGCCGCAGGTACATTTCACAGAAGAGTCAGGTGAAGAAAAGGAGAAAGCGCAACATACAACTGCACAGCGGCCTTCGCAGCACACGCAAGACTTGCATAAAATTCTGTTCTTCTCAGCAGAACTACCGCACCACTGCAGTGCAGACAAAAGTGGGCACCTTGCAAAACGTCTCGAATGCCAACGGGGAATTTCAGCGCAGGTAGGGGTGGGGGTAAGCCAGCCAGCCAAAATAAGGCATCCTGTCTGTCAGAGTTCCAAAAGATTTTTGTTCAGTAGCTGAAATCATACAGATAAATACCAGACCACGAGAGTCATTTCTTAAAAAAAAAAAAAAAAAAAAAAATGTTTATCGCCAGTACTAGTACATTCCAGAGAGAAAGACAATAGATTGAAAAAAAATTTTTTTTTCAAGATTATACTTTGGCAAGGCAGAGGCTGACAGCTATCCCAGCCATTCCCTGATGAATCCAGAGGTCTCGAACTCACAGACAGTTTGATTATCGGGTAGCATAAAGTTGTCTGGCCCTGTGAAGAAGGGATTTTCAGGCAGTGATAAAGTCATCGAGCTCTTTGAACTGACTTAAGGACTTAAATTCACCCTCATCTAATCCCCAGACTTCCACCGCACCCAGGTGACTGCGAGCTCTGAGACGGGGGCAGGGGAAATGAGAACGGCGGGTGAAGCACCGTCTATGATGCCGCATGCCAGGAAGAATCACCCTGCCAATCCTAATTACAGGGGGCCACCAGTTGTAAGAGGCATCCCGATCACAGGGGCATCGACACCTGAAAACTGTGCATCGAACAACTCAGTGGCTCTCAACAGGGGGTGGTTTTGCTCCCCAGGGAGCATTTGGACAATGTCTGCAGAGATTTGATTATCACAAGTGGGAGGTGATACTGCTGGCACCTAGTAGTAGGGACCAGCGATGCTGATAAACATCCTGCGATGTCCAGGAAAGCTCCCCTAATAAAGAATTAACCCAGCCGAAATGTCAACAGTGGTGAGGTTGAGAAATCCTGATATAACTGATAAAATATGGCATTTTGTTTGCTGCTGGAGCCTAGGCATATAGCAGCTGTTCAATAAATATCAAGTGAAAGGAAAAAAATGAAATTACTTTTAGTGTAAGTGAACTGAAGGAAGTATAAAGCGATAACCCCATATGTAAGACTGCCACCTAGACTCTTGGTTCTCTGTTTTCTCTATTCTCCAGAAGAGGGAGTGATGATGAGCTCTATCCCCTCACTTAAACTGCAGCTGACCAATCCTCTGGGAGCATGAGCCCTGCCCTTTCATTCATGCTTTGTTCAAAAGGACCCACGCTAAGTGACTGCTGCTATAAAAAATTTCCAAGCATCCATCAGAGAATGGTAATATTTCAGGGCATGATGATGATGAGGGTAAACCAACGAAAGCTCCCCTGTATTATTCTTCAGTATTATTCAGGCAATGTAACCCGACAAGATAAAAATTATATGTATTTTTATTAGCATTTACATGTTTGCATTTTTAGAAAGCAGGTTGATATGGGAAAAGTTCCAGGCTAAGACATGGTTAAGCTGAGAACTCCAAAACTCCAACCTCCAATTCAATTCTCCTCACACTATAAGAATCTATATCTGTTTTTTATACTGGGATTTCTCTGTGTCTGGTGCCTAAACATCAGGTAAAAAAAAAAAAAAACTGTAATGAAAACACAAAGACTTATATACAACTCACTTGAACTTTAGAATGACCCACTGGCATATATAGTCACACATGGGCATACATGTGGGGTATTCGATGTTGCAAAGCAAAGTCAGCATTCTGGACTTGGCAAGTAGATCTGCTTCCGGATGCAAGACAAAAGCCTGTGGACACCGGTCTCCATATTTCAAGGAGAATACTACCCTTCTTCATACTGGCTAACAATATTCTGAAGGCCTGCGATGTCTACCTAAAGGAGATTTCACTCCTTACTTCTTATTGTATTTTATGTTTGGGAAGGAAGTTTGCTCTAAGTCTTCCACATGTCCTCATGCATAACCCCCTCCCCACAAACCCCCATATCTTCTATTCCCTAAAACAGGGGAAAAAAGATATTTAATAGAAAAGTAATACTTTTGTTTCAAGATTTGGGGTAGAGTTTCCATGTTGTCGTACAGATAAAAATAACTGAGAATTATCCAGTTCTGGGTTTAAGGCCTAGCTCTTCTGGTTAATAGCTTGTGTAATTTGAGGCAAGTTCACAAACCCAAGTTTCTTCATCTCTTAAAAAATTGAAATAATAATCGTCATTGTTATCTATCTCAAATGCTGGTTGAGAGAATTAAATGAGATATTCAAATGTACCTAGCACAGTTCTTAGCATAAAGTGAACAATAGATATTTGCCAGGCCTGAATCTGATCTAATAAGGACAAAATGACAAAAAGGGCCAAGAAGTAAACTCATAAAAGTGAACAGAGTCAAGGGAAAAACTGAGTGCTCCTGGTCTGATTTTTGTTTTTCCTTATTTAACAGGTATATGAAAAAAGCATTTCCCAACTCTGCTGTTTGGAAAATAGCAGCACATGTGTGATAACAAGCAGCGACTGACATCTGGACTCTGAGTCAGGAGGCAGCAGGAACAGAGAAGGACCACGGCTAAGGGGAGAATATCCAGGTAAAGGTAACAGCCCTAACACAGCCCCAGCTAATTTTTGTCACATGCAAAGTATTCCCACTTTTTCAGGAAAAAAAAATCTGTTTTTATATATTGGTTAGCACATCAAACATTTCTTTAAAAACAAAGTATAAGCCAACAGAGTATGAGTCAAACTGTTTCAGAACCATATACAACCAAGATGGCCAATTTAAAAACTGCTTTTGAAGAAAGAGGAGGAGTGGGGGTAGGGAGTTATTGGTCAAATTTAAGTGGTTAATTCAGCACAAAGCCATATTTTATGGCACCAAATAATCACTGGCCTCTTAACTGACCATCTGGCCCTTTGTAATTACCTGTTACAGAAAATCTGAATGATGAAAGTCATGCATTTCAGGCACCGGGCTAAGCCCTTTACATGAATGAAGCATGACTGGTGACTGCAAGACAAGGGTTCTTGCATTATTGTGACAATATGGCAATTAGCACAGAGTCACAATTGATTATTATCTTGGATCCATCCAAGTTTCTGAGACGGCACTTTTACTTCTATTTTATACCTGAAAAAGAATGTGCAGAGCTGTTAATTAATTTGCCCAAGAAGATCCAATAAGTTATGGCTGGAGTTGGGATCAGAATGCTAATCTGATCCCAAATACAGAATTCCTTCCATCAGACCATATCTGTTTGACCATCATATAATAAGCATCTATTGAATCCATAGGAATCAATAAAAACCAGAATAAAATTTGGCCTTTTCCCTAGGGAGATGTATAATCCTACCAAGAGAACAAAACAAGAAATCATCCCAAGACACACAAGCACACGTGCCAAATCAGATGCAGAAACGATTAGCACAGAAACCAGCAATTGGAGAAGTTGGGAAAAAATCTCCCCACTTCTTTCAGAGGATTCTCACAGTCATGAAATTAAGTGTTCTAAAATCCAGCATTTCTCAAATTTCATTCATTTGTGCATGACCTTTGCAATTGGTGCACGACCTATCAATGGACCATTATTTACTTAGCATTGCCCTAAAAAATGACTTTTTTCTTTTTGAAGTTAAAGAAAGTACAAAAAATTAAGTAATGCAAATACATCAAAAACAAGTTAGTAATGAAGCCCCAGATATGAGCCCAGTCTAGAGTTCCTTCCACTCAATTTTCAAAGTTGTCCAGAATTTTCTTTTACTCTTTCTCTCTATTAAACATGGGTGGGCACCAGCAAATGCACCATGGTCAGGAGGCAGCAAATGGAGCTACACAGGCAGTTCTAGGTGCAGAAACCCCTCTCTTCAGGAAAGGGCAAGGTAAAGTTTTCTATTTAGCTTTCTAAAATAGATGATTATTTCTTAAATAATAAAATTAAGCATTTTATTGGACCCTTTGGATCAAAGCAGGAGAATAAAGTTGAACATGACTCTCTAACCATTTCATATACTATTATTAAAAACTAGAAGCCCATTGTTTCGGAAATACAGTATGGGTGATCTTCTCCAAAATGCAGCACCTTGTTTACACGCCTAAACCTCAAACCACCTTATAAAATCTTAGGCAATTTCTCTGTATTTGCCTGGCATTCTCCTGTGAAGACAGATCTAGCAATTTATCTTCACATTGCAATTTCATTAAGCATTGGCTTTTTCTTTAGGTCTCATCGCTTATGACTTTTTATGAGCCCTGCTCATATTTACTCAATGTGGCTGTGTAAGCATCCTCTTTTTAAACTTATGGGAGGCAAGGAGCTTGTTTGAGGCCTGCTTAGAAGCACTTCATGCCAAGGTTATTTCACTGGGCTTTGTAATCCTTATGTGAATAAATATAGAGCTGCTTTGTGTCAGAAAAGAGTTTTTTATTTTTAAAACTTTCCTTAATTTGTGCAAAAACTGCTCCCAAATACACTGTAACTGTGACTACTGATTTGGTCTAATCTGAACAGGGTCCAAACTGTCAAAATGGTGAGTGTGGACATGGTGTACCGAATTCCAGTTTTCCCAGTTGCATCAGTAATTTCTACATATGTATATCTACATTTAATAGAAATAGCACACACTGACCTGCAATGGCCCAATTCAAGCAAATATTATTGATGTCTGAATCTACTTTCCTATTCATAGATAAAGATTAGCTTTTACATTAATTATAAGGAAAATTAATAGCTACTTATAAAAGTTTTCATCCCCTAAAGCAAAAATCTGGAAACCAATTACACCTGGATATTGAATGATGAAAATGTTAAGCAATCAATGCTAATACTTCTTTTCCTTCCAGAAGATTTACCTGCTAATTTCTCCTGGAAAAAGAGACAACCATAATGAAAATTACCATTTTCCATTTTAGACTCAGTTTATAAGGTTTAAAAGTTAGATTTTGTATAAAGTATACAGCAACAGCAAATATTTCCACTGACCATACCATAAATAAAAAAAAAAAAATTGGTAAAAGCTTTCATTAGCAGATACTGCTGAAAGGTTATCAGGAAAAATAACTAATATAGGTGGGACACTTGCGCATTCCAAACATGGTGATATTCATCATGGAGTACAGAATGCTAAATCAATTTCCCTTCTCTACTGGCATTTACAGATTCCTCAAGAACACCTAAAATTGAATTTGATTCATAATAAATTTCGATTTACGTGAAACTCCAGGGAAATATATGAGGCATACCAAAAGTCCTTTTCCAGATCAGAAAGCTTCTAATTTGCAGGATAAGATGGTGCAAATGACCCGACCGGGCGCGGTGGCTCACGCCTGTAATCCTAGCACTCTGGGAGGCCGAGGCGGGCGGATTGTTTGAGCTCAGGAGTTCGAGACCAGCCTGAGAAAGAGCGAGACCCCGCCTCTACTAAAATTAGAAAGAAATTAATCGGCCAACTAAAAATATAGAAAAAATTAGCCGGGCATGGTGGCGCATGCCTGTAATCCCAGCTACTTGGGAGGCTGAGGCAGGAGGATTGCTTGAGCCCAGGAGTTTGAGGTTGCTGTGAGCTAGGCTGATGTCAAGGCACTCACTCTAGCCTGGGCAAAAGAGTGAGACTCTGTCTGGGGAAAAAAAAAAAAAAGGTGCAAATGCTTTCTTAAAACCCATTTTCAGAGTTTATGGTCATACAAAAAAAGTTTATACACCCATATCATGTGGTTATTCAACCGAATATGGAAATTTTTTAACATGTAAAAAATAAAAGACAGGGGAAAGGGAAAGGAATGACAAGCTGTCCAGAAAAAAAAAAAATACATATTAAAAGCTTTGATAAAAATGAGTCATTCAGATTTAGTTAACTACAGAGAAAAGAAATTTAAATGAAAAGGAAAAGTATTTTTAAAACCTTTACTAAGATAAGATAGATAACTTCAAATGTAGTCTCAGAACAGTGGGAAACCTTAAGTCGAGACAGAAGGAAAAGGTGGCATTTTAGTTTAAAATTCCAATGAAAGCACTCATGGCAAAATTCTATTCTCAGATAATTCACTGAAGATATAAAAAAAAAAATCCCAAGATCAAATGCAGGATTGTTTTTCCTTTTCATTTACAGCTTAAAAGCTTCTTGGCAGCACCAGTAATCTGTCAGAAAGGGTGAAAAATTGTGCTTAATAGATAATTTTAAGACTTTACTCAAAAGATGTTAATAAATATACTTGAAGCTGGGAGTTGGACGTGGCACCAGCAGTTCGATGAGCACAATGTTCTCCTTTTGCCGTCACCTGTTATAAATCAAAAAATGTGATCACTCTGACTGCATGTTTCTTGCCTCTAAAATAAGCAAGAATCTGTGAAAATGTTTCCAAGTTTCCAGGCCTCAAAGAAAAGAACAGAGAACTTATAAAGCGTGATGGCTCCGGCTGCCTTCACCAAGGGCAAGTTGCTTTTGCATTTTTAAGCATTTGTTCTGAATAATGGAAATATGATCAGCTTTAAATTCTCAACGAGGATAAGTGTGTTTCAAATGGCTTCTAGACTCTGGATCTGATAACCGATTATCCAGAGACGGCCTGGCCCATAATCTGGGCTTAGTTTACAAGAGGACTGCAATTCATAATGTCCAGGATGTGAAACAGCATGGCCAACCTCCCTCCAAAAGGACAGTTCACAACAGCAGTGAAGCCAGGGTCAAAAAGAAATGGCCAGCAATTCTCACATTAAAAGGAACCGGCAGGGAAGTTCAATCCGGTGGGCATATTCAATCACTTTACTTGCCTAGACTGACTCTCCAGAAAGCAGTCCCTCGACACAGGTTAAGTCTCCTCCAAGGCTTGCATCTTTCAAGGAAAGACTGAGCAACCCAATATTCTGAGCACTTTCTTTTGATTCTACATCTCATCTAAATGACAGGGCAACGGAGCACTATATTTAGAGGAGATGATTCCTGTTTTAGTTCACAGCATCCCTAAGGGATGTCTCAAAAGAAAGCCTCGTCTGCCTGGTCATTTGATTTGCAAGATACCTGTGAGGATTAAAAGCATCTCTGCAGTGTACATCACTGCTCTGAACTTCTTCAAGCATCAGGTTTTGCTTCTAAGCCAAACACCGTGTTCCTCTCCCATGGCTTTTATAAGAGGATGTTTTCGCGGTGGTGGTTTTTGATAAAGTAAAAGTACAGAGGGTATTCCTTCTCTATTATTGCTGCTGGTAATTCTCTTCATGTGTCAGCTATAAATAACACATGATTTCCACATCCAACACTTAAGTTTCTGAGATGTTACAACTGAAAGCCTTTGCAGTGTTAGGATGAACTAGAATGTGATTATCCCCATTTTGCAGAGGACATGTGAAGGCAAAGGAAAAAGGCATGATTAGTCTACACAGCTGCAATGAAATCAGCCCTTCTCAAGACAGAGGTCCCACTGTGGCCCTCACTTGTATCTCCTGTAGACTGAGCACAGCTGTTTTGCTGGAGGGCGGGGGAAGGCGTAGGTATGTGTGTGTTGGGGGGAGGGGGTTGTGCTGCAACTGTCTTCTGGCTTTCATTTAATTAATGCACAGTAAACTATGTTGACAGCCATGGCTTTCCCTGGTCAAAGATAAGCTTCAAAGTCACAGGTGAACACAGGTGAGCTCAATGATTGCTCAAGAGCATGAGTTCTGGAATCAAACCACCTGGTACTGAATCTGGTCTCTGAAAAGAATTTGTGGGCAAGGTACTTGCCTTACTTAGCCTCAGTTTTCTTAAAGGGGATGGAAATGGCACCTATTCTACAGGTTCTTGTCTTCGTCTATTTGCACTGCTATAACAAAGTACCTAAAACTCAGTAATTTATAGAGAACAGAAATCTATTTCTCATGGTTCTGTAAGGACGGGAAGTCCATGATGAGGGCGCTAGCAGGACAGGTGTCTGGTGGGAGCTGTTGTCTGCTCCCACGATGGCACCTGTGCTGCACCCTTTGGGAGAGAGGAAACGCTGTGTCTGCACAGGGTGGAAGGAACATGAGGGCAAGAGAGCACTCCTTTCAACCTCGATCCCTCTTATATGGGTGCTAACATACAGAAGGACTTCTTGGAATTGGGACATCTTGTGAATATGTAGAAAGTGTAACATTTTTTAAAAAAAGGTGAGGGCATCTAAGAATGAGAATAAGAAGAAAAAAAAGATGAAGTCAGTAGCAAAGTCGGTGGTCAAATTCCACGGGGGCTCCAGCATGCTAAGAGTGGTCAAAACGTACCACTGACCAGCCACCCATCATGCTTAGGCTCTATACGGCTGACGTGGTGTTTCTTCCGGTTTCTAGAGAAGGATCCACTTGCTCTGAAGTTTATTTAATGTGTGTTCCTGGTGGAGTAGGCTGTGTGGGTGGGTATGTGCACGTGCATGTCTTTGCCACTCTCTGTGCCACAAAGAAAGAAGCTGCAGTCAAGAGTTTGGAGAAGAGAGGATGTCCATCAAAGGCGCACGAAGCAAGACGCATTCTGTCCATCTGTTACTTGCAAAACTGAGAAGCTGTGTTCCATTCTGTGGATCACACTTTTAAAGAAGAAATGAGCAAACTGGAATGTGTTTGGAGGTGAGAGACAAGGATGGGGGAAGGACCTCAGCTTATGAAAATGCACAACAGTAAAAGGGAATGTGGGTGCTGAGCCTGGCGTGGAAGGAAGTGGGGAGCGGCAGCTGCACGTGGCAGCCGTCTTAAGACCAAGTAAAGGCATACACGTGGGAGGGGAAGGGGTGTCTGTGAACCCCCGGAATGGAAAGAGAAGTAAGGACAGGCAGGTGAAAGGGAGTTACTGAGAACCCCACACTCAGGAAGTTCCACAGGTGAGATGGGTTCCATTTTATTCATTCATTTACACAGTACATTTCATGGATCAATGATGCATCGGCCACTGATTTGAACACCAGGGGACACGACACTCAACAGAACAAACGGGCTCCCCATGGTGAGAAGATTATATATAGAATATGTCAACTCATTTGAACAAAATGAGTAACAAAACCCCTAAGTTCTACCTGGGGTCATGGCCACCCAAGTTCAAGACTACATTTCCCAGCTTCCCTTGCAACTAGGTATGCTCATGTGAATAAATTCTGACTAGCAGGACAACAGTGGGACCAGCGCATACTCTTAAAGGGAATGGGACATACCCTATACTTCCTGCCTTCCTGCTGGCCCTAGCTCCCACCTGAGATCACAAGATGGGTGTGGTGGACGGCAGAGTACCAAGACAGCAGCAGTCTGGATCTCTGACACAGTCACCATATCAGTCCTAAATTGCCTGAGTTCAGACTATTACATGTGAACACAATTCACCACATTGTTTAAGCCAATGTTACCCGGACTATTGTTACAGCAGATGAACAGCATTCCAAATACACATGCCTGGAAAAGATATTTTGATTTTGTGAATGGCAGAGTCAATGTAAGAAAAACCAAGTTTTAGAACACATGCAAGAATATAATCCACTCTGCACATGACTTAAGTATTCATCTCCTGAGGCATTCTGACATTCATCAGAATATGCGGTGTCAGTGATTCTAATTCATATATTTTTAAAAAATATACATATACATATCTGTGTATATATATGCATATATCAAACTTAATGTGATGAGAGCTATGCTTAAGACTGACACCTTCTTTTTTGTCCTAGCTAGAATATACATCCCCCTTCCAATGAGAATCTAAACACCCAGCAGAACAAGCTAAATGCTCTCACAAAGCGAGGAAATTATAACTGCATCTTTGAGCCCATAAAATATTCAGGCACAGAAACACAGGTGCAAGAGTGAAAGCCTGCGCCCAGCCTGACCCACATGTGGCTCACTTGCAGAGAGGAAATTCGCTTTCCCTGGGCTTGATGGCTCAGATATCTAATGGGGTGAGTTTCTGCAGCAGAGACTATTTTCAAACTAGCTGATCTACTGATTATATGTTTGATATAAATGCCAAAGAAGGAAAAAACTGGTATCATTGAAGAAACAAGGCAGAAATCTGTTAGATTATCTCATCATTTCCTATGGCTACTAGTGAGACACAGAGTCGAAAAACCACTTTAGAAAATGTACGGAAACAGCAGGACTGGAGAGCAGTGGAAGGAGGAAGAGTCCCCACGGTCAGTGTGAGTCACACTGTGACAGTCTTCGATGATCTTTTCCGAAAGTTTATTGCTTCCAAGTAAAGCAGGAAGGAGTGACATGGTAATAATCAATTCATCGATTAGATGAAATTATTAACAGCCAACATTTCTGTCATCATTTATAATCGCCAGACACTATAAGCAAAGTGTACTTTGTGAAGAATCTCATTTTATCCCCTGAGCTGTGAACTGTTATCGTGGCTATTTTAAAGATGAAGAAACTGAGGTTGGCCAGGCACAGTGGCTCACGCCTGTAATCCTAACACTCTGGGAGGCAGAGGAGGGAGGATCGCTTGAAGTCAGGAGTTCGAGACCAGCCTGAGCAAGAGTGAGACCCCATCTCTACCATAAATAGAAAAAGATTAGCTGGGTAACTAAAAATAGAACACAAAAATTAGCTGGGCGTGGTAGTGCGTACCTGTAGTCCCAGCTACTCAGGAGGCTGAGGTAGGAGGTTGCAGTGAGCTATGATGACGCCACTGCACTCTAACCTGGGCAACAGATTGAGACTCTGTCTCAAAAAAAAAAAAAAATACAAAGAAAAAGAAACAGATTTACAGAGATTTGTTCATGCATTCACAACATATTTAATGAGTGCCCATCAGGTACCAAGTGCAATTACTAGTTGAGAACAAAAAAGACAAGATCTCTGCTGCCATAGACCCACACGCTGACTGCAGAAGGCATAGACTCATATCTCAGCATCACTCTGATTGGCCAGCAAGTTCTTAGGATTTTGAGATTGTTACTTTCTTAACCTTAAGTTGAAGAGAGGAATGAACCCTTCTTCCCCCTTCCATGTAGACCCAGGCTCCATCACACCCTACTGTCTTAATAATCCCAGGCCGGCCCTTATAGACATTTGCTTCAGGGGGCCCCCAATCACAGAACTGCAGCCGAGGCTGTGCTCAAACAGTTTTACTTGTCTGACCACAAATTCTCAGCCATATGGGTTTCCTAATTGGCAGTCCCTCTCCAGACAGCCAACGTAACCATTCTGGGCTTTAGCTTCTTTAGCTAAAAGTGAAGTTGCAAGTCGGGGGTTTTGTTTGGTTTTTTCTAGTCTTGGTCAAGATTAGCCTTCCTCATGGCTGGGAGGCACTGCCTGCCTCCCAAGAAATACTGAGACAAGGAGGACGACATGAGCATCCTGTGCTGAAAAAATCCCCCTGGGGAAAGCCAATCAAGATCAAAGAAGAGGTGAGAGAAGTCAATTGTTTCTGCCTAAGTAACCAAGATCTCTGTGGAGGTGGCTATGAGTTTTGAGGTTGAAAGACACGGGTTCCAGACGCACCCCTTTCCCTTACTGTTCAAATTTGCCGAGTCTCATGACCTCTCTCGGCTTCCATTCCCTCGGCTGTGAAGTGAGAATACAATACGCTGCAATGCTGGCGTGAAGTCCAGCTGTGATAACGTAAATGAAATCATAAAAACAGTGCCTTGCACACGGTAAGAACTCAGCAAATGGCAGTATTAGATGTCTTTATATTTGACCTTTTTAAAGGCTAGTGCCAAAGGCACTTGGTCAGCTCATGTGGGGAAGCTTATAATATATTTAAGTATTCATATTCTCCTACATCTTCCTCCTAGCTCAGACGCCCGAGGCTGCCAGAAATAATCACGCTATTTGTGATCCTATGTTTATGCAACAGAAATGAAATGGAATTTTATGGTCTACTGTGTTCAACACCAATGCCCACATTGGGATAATTCCATGCAGTGCTCTGTTACAAGAATCTGTGCAAAATCCAGTCCCAGGATGCAGCTCTCAGGCTGGCAAAGCTTTACCAACTACTGGCTTAAGAAGGGAACAAGTCAGTCCCACAACTATAGACCTCATCTGACACACACTTAGCAGTAGATATATAATTGACCTGGAGAGTAAATCTTATTCATTTTTCAAAGGCACACATTTTGGGAGGGGAAAATATTTTTAGCAAAGAACGTTTTAAATAGCAAAAAATAAGTAAAAAAAAAATTAAAATACAAATGATGAATAAATGCCACATTCAGGGGTACAGTAAATGCTGCTAGGTCATAAAGCAGACAACACAGAAGAGCCATGTTTTAAGCAGGAGCTTTAAAAACTTTAGGCCCAGGCCGGGCGCGGTGGCTCACGCCTGTAATCCTAGCACTCTGGGAGGCCGAGGCGGGTGGATCGCTCAAGGTAAGGAGTTCAAGACCAGCCTGAGCAAGAGCGAGACCCCGTCTCTACTAAAAATAGAAAGAAATTATTTGGACAACTAAAAATCTATATAGAAAAAATTAGCCGGGCATGGTGGCACATGTCTGTAGTCCCAGCTACTCGGGAGGCTGAGGCAGTAGGATTGCTCGAGCCCAGGAGTTTGAGGTTGCTGTGAGCTAGGCTGACACCACGGCACTCTACTCCAGGCAACAGAGTGAGACTCTGTCTCAAAAAATAAACACTTTAGGCCCAAATATCTCACTCTGGAGATAAGAACAAGAACACCATATTGTTATTAAAGATGAGAGTTTGTTATAACATCCATCCAACACATCACTTGGATCAGACACTGAAAAATGATAATACGGTCGTCATTCTTGCCCAATCGACTGGTATCCCTTTTGTGAGGGGAGGTAGAGCGATGGGAGGATATTCCTTTTTTTTCAAGCTACCAGAAAGTAAACAACATTGACTCTGTTGTTAGTTTGATTTTCCTCAAAAAATGTAATTAGGGCGGATCATAAATTTAAAGGCCATGATCTCTGGGCTGAGGGAACGCAGGATTCAGCAAGCTCAGAGGTGGGTGGGAAGGCAGCCACAGGAGGGGATGGAGGGCTTGACTTGTGCTTGAGCCAGGCACACACACAGCACCTTTCCAGAAGATCCAGGGAGTTTAGTTGAGCTCTACAGGTGGCAGGGAGGGTGATGGGGCCACAACTTAGCAAGGCGAGAATCTAGAAAGACCGTGGACAGGCCACCACCCATAGCGTAAAATGAAACAGAGAGGCAATTTGTCTGGGCTGAGCAGTATTCTATTTATCAAATACCATTAAGCAGGATTTCAGAAAAAAAGCTATCTACTCCTTTACTTAATTAATTTAGGCTGACAACTTATTCCTTCAACAAATATTTCTTGAGCACTCACTACATGGGGGATGGTTAAGAACCTAAGGAGCTACAGAGGGTAGATCGAAGATTAAGACAAGTTCTCTCTCTCTCTCTCAAAAAATTTGCATTCCTGAGGAGGAAATGCAAAAAAACAATCCTAAAGCAGCTAAAAGTCAGCAAGAGTAACTTGGACTTAGCCACAACAAGGAATGAACCTTTAAGTAGAAATGCTGAGGGTGAGAATGAGTTCAATGCTTCCAGAGCCTTCTAGGCACAGGGAACAGAGAACAAAAAAGGCAGATCAGAATAGAACAATGTGGCACAGCAGTGAGTGCTGCCAAAGCCTCAGAGCAAGAGACCAGGTTGGGGAGGCCACCAGAAGCCACGCTGTGTGGACCACCAGGCTTGAGAGGGCTTTGGGCCCCTCTAAGCAATGAACTCCGGGCTGCGCTACCTTCTTCGACATGCTCGCTCCTGCAGTGGTTCAACAGCACTATTACCAGTCTTCTTTCTTCAACAATAACGGTCATGTATGTTAAAGCACTGCAGATGAAGCCCACGATGATGCCTGGCTGCAGAAAAAAGAACCACAGACTACTGTGCATTCAGAGCTGAGGTCTTGTGTTTTTCACACACCACTTCAGTATTCTCCATCCTTTCCTGCTTGTAATTTGTCTCTCACTGGCAGACGAAGAAAACAGTTGCTCATAGTAAGTCAAAATAAGAGGTAGCACGTAAGATCCAGTCCTGCATCCAAAAGCGAACATATGCAATCATGCATGTGCCGTGAGCCCCTCATCACACACCTGAGAAGAGAGAGGGGCCCCAACTCTGACCTCCAGGAAATCATCGGCAGTCTTCTAGACAGAATTTGTTTGGACTCACTCTCTGGTGTCCCTGGGTCAACAGGTCTCTCAAAATCACCCTTGAAGGTATGAAGCCACACAAAATACACACAAAACAATTTCCATAAATATGAATCTTCTATATTCAAATCTTCTTAAAAACACACACAGCTGATACAAGCAAGATGGCTGCCACCGTCAAATTTTGTATGTACAGCTGTATTTATAGATAGAGTGTAGGTAGCTCCATCTTTATCTTTCTCTATAAATACTTATACTGGCAATTGTCAACTAGATCTCAGAGAATTTAAAAGCAATTTGTAGGAGTAAAAAAAAAAAAACCTGCGTTCTCTGTTATTATACCATTAAGTATGTCAATATCCAAGTACCCAGGGCAAGAAAGAACATTACTAATAACTTTAATTAAAACTAGATATTTCATTACTGAAAATTCAGTGTCCTTTATTTAGTCTAAACTGGTATCCATGTCTCTGTATTTGTATGATACAAAAGAAATAAAGAAAAATAGAAATCAAGAAGCTAAAATTGGGCACATTAAAACTTTAATGCAGTTCAAGGTCAAAACGGTGTTGTCATATTGCAAAGAACCCACTGTCGGCTCCTGTCACAATCACTGCAGTCCGTAGGGCTAGAGCAGGAGTGGATGTCTACACTAACTGTGAAGTGTGATGCTCACACTGTCTCCGAAACAACCTGTGCTTCATTTTTCACATATATTTCTGTTAATCTCAGTTCACTTATAAAATGAGTTTAACAATTTAATTCATCACTTTTTTGGGCAGTGATCCACAAAGAAAAACTCATATCCAGTAGACAATTTGGTTCAATAAGTAGGCTTTTCCCAAAAGAACCACACAATAAAAAGCATATGGAACCAGAATGGACTATTCATTTTACAATTAAATGTTGAGTTCCAACCTAGGAAAGGAACTTTAGGACTAAATATGGAGTCATTTAAAAATCGCTGGATTAAAAGAGAATGGCCACTAAAGAAATAATCTTATAAAAGCAATGTCATTTTTTCAAATTGAAACATAATTCTTCACTAAACTAGAATTTTGTAATGTGAAATAGCACTTGTCTTCATTCCCAGAGAGAACAACCTCCAGGAAACAATGTGGCTTAGAAGTCTCACATCTGCTATTTTAAAAAAACAATGCTTTATGCATGTGTTAAGTGGCTGATACATTTTTGACATGTTTTTGGTAATATTAAATGTCCCATTAAATACCAAAACCTCAGGGCAGGACATTTGGTTTTGGTTATGCTACTCCTGGGTTTCTCATTTTTGGCTGAATACTCCTTTGTTATGGAGCTGTCCTGTGTGTTGTAGGATGTTTGGCAGCATCCCTGCCTGGCCTCTAACCCACTAGATGCCAATAGCAATATCCTCCCATTGTGACAACCAAAAATGTCTCCAGACGTTGCCAAATGTCCTCAAGAGTAGAAGAGAAAAATCGCCTTTAGCTGAGAACCACTGCGCTACTCTAATCAATTATTTTATAATGAAATGACATTTTATTACATCTACAGACTGCCACAATACATCTGATACCTTTCTATAAACAGATATCAAGCCTGAAAAAAGATAAGACATTTTCAACCCCCCTTTTCTCCAACATCTTTAGAAATTAAATTTAAGACTTTTAAAATAAGGCTGGGCACAGTGGCTCACGCCTGTAATCCTAGCACTCTGGGAGGCTGAGGCAGGAGGATCAATTGAGCTCAGGAGTTCAATACCAGCCTGAGCAACAGCAAGACCTTTTCTCTACTGAAAACAGAAAAATTAGCCTGTAGTTTCATCTACTGGGGAGGCTGAGGCAGGAGGATTGCTTGAGCCCAGGAGTTTGAGGTTGCTGTGAGCTATGATGACACCACTGCACTCTACCCAAGGCGACAGAGCAAGACTCTGTCTCAAAAAACAAACAACCAACAACAACAAAAAAACTTTTTAAAATAGAAGTAAAAACAACAATGAAAACAAAAAAGTAAACAACCAGTGTCTTGTCTTAGTCATATTATCACCGTAGTATAAAAGCTTTCGATTTATGGAGACTCCCCAACAGTGTCCTATAATTTAAAGCTCATAAACTTTAGCAACTTGTTCTAGAAAATATTGGCCCCATCCATGAAAGACAAATAAATCCTCTCCTCATGGAGTCTGACAATAGCTATGATTTTTCTTTCAGTAAATTCAAGTACTTTGATCTTCCAAATAGGGGCTTAAAAAAAAACGGACTTGGAGGTAAAATAACATGTTTGATTTGGAAAATGTGATTGGATTTTCATTCTACATCCACTTGAGATGAGAAATTGTCACATTCTAAGGTCTGTGCGGTGAACAAACACACTGCAGTTACTTCAGGGTTTTGTGACCTCTCATGGGACAGTTGCCTTCTTCGGGAGGGGAGACGAGGCAGGCTGTATGTCACAACTTTCAAGGTTTCTTGGGCATGTTCTCAGCCCACAAGGAGAGGGAGAGAAAACCAACAGGGTATGGACAACCAGAGGGAGCTTGAAGGCCACTCAATTCTCTGCTTCATCTTCCCAGTGACAACTGAAGCGACTGTATGTGAGTCACTTAAACTCTCGCCTCATATGCCTCATAGCAGAAGAAGGATGGTGTATAATCCATCATCTGGCTAATTTATCTTCCCCTCAACTTCATGGAAAAATTCTCCTTCAGATTCAGCTGGGTGGCCAAGGCAGGCAGGACACCTGAGTTACAGATGGCTTCCTGACCACGGCCGCCACCCTGTCCCCTCTTTGAGCACAAGTATACTTCACTGGGAGAGGGAGAAAATGTCCAACCTTACCATGCAAACAATTATGAAATCTTTAGAGAGGAATTTTACCTGCGGTTTCTATTAAATGCTAAATGACTGTTGTTGCAAGAAGATAATCGGATTTACAAACCATAGAAATGGCGCAAATTTTGAGGAGGCCTCAATTTTATAAAGCAGGAAAATCTTACAGTGAGCTTTTAACCCCTACAGACAAACCACACCAAATACAGCCCCAGGGTTATTTTGTCCCAGTCATGCTTAAAAGGCATCATTTTGCAGACTCAGATGGTTAGCAGCAAACCACAGCAAGTTCCCAAATGAAATCATGCACTTCTCAAAACCCAGCCAGCAAGTCCGCAAAAATGGGACAGAGGGCTTCTGGCTGACACTTGGAGCCAAGTTCACCCTGTTTCCACAGTACAGGATATAACCATTCTCAAAACAGCCAAGTGGGAAACCTGCCCAGCTGGCAGGGACAGTCTGCAGTCGGCCTCTCTCCATAGTCAGCTCAGGACAGCACACCCGTTAACGAAATTCCAAGGGACAGTTGAGAGCTCAGCCTTTGAATGTCTCACAAAGGTGACTGCAGGCCCAGAGCTGTTGTCCGGGATCTGAAGATGTACCGTGAGACCAACCACATTTCCAGTTAGCCAGGCGTTTGTTTCCAGGGAAGCCCTTAGTGTTTTGAGCAGAAGATACAGCTAGGAAAAAAAAAAAAAATTCTCCATGCTTTGGAAGCTAATATGCCTACTGATGGAGAAGATCAAATGAATAGAACAAAAAATAGAAGCGGAATTCTGAAATGGAATTTGGTTGCTTAACTCTGGAGTTTCCTGTAGTCAAAAATAGAGTCCAGACACTTGACAATCATACGTACTCATGCAGCTGTGCATGGCGAATGATGGCGAATGATTTTCAAAATAAAGAGCAGAAATGTCACGTCACCTATGTGCGCTACAACACAGGTAGAAAGGACAATGCTTACTGACTTTGTTTTTGTCCCCCTGGAGTTGTTGTTTTTGTTTTGTAGTTTTCAACCTCTTAACACTGTGAACATTTGCTGGAGGCAAAAAGGAACGAGAAGAGTGTTCTAAATAATTCCCATCCACTTTGAATACTAAACACCATCAAATGTGCTAAGATTTGGATTAAACCTGGAATATCACTACAAACTGGAATTATAATGGCGTTATATGAGTGGGCGTCAAGGCTGGGCTACTAATCACTTAATTTACTCTTTCTCCAAGTCTCAGTTTAACCATGGATTTCAGTTTAACCAATGGCCTTCCTTGACCCCTTTAGACCAGCACTTCTCAAATTTTAATGTGTCTGCGAATCACCTGGGAACCTTGTTAAAATGCAGATTAGATTCTGATTCAGTGGTTCTTGGTGGGGTATGAGGTTCTGTGGTTCTAACAAGCTGACAGGTGGCCTGCTGTTCAGAGGACCATGCCATGAGTAGCCAGGAGCTCAAGGTCCTACGGAAACCCTTTTGGGTACCTCACCAACAGCCTGCTTTTTTCTAATTGCTGAAAGCACCTTGATTTTGTTGGAACAGTAACGTGTTCAAACCAAGGGCTGAGTCATGGCTGGGCCAAGCAAGTCACAGAATACCAGTCCCCGCTGGCAGACCCTGGTATAACGGTGGACAGGTGCTCCGACTCCGACAAGTGGTTTTTAAGAAGCTGGCTGGGCTTCCTGTGATGAAAAGTTGTCTTCCTTCCTCCCATAGCTCCTGCTTTGATCTCTGCCACGTGAGACTGGGTTTAAGGGAGTCATCTCAGAACCATGATGTGGCAAGGATGAAGACAAAAGAGCACACAGAGGACAGTAGTGTTGGAGCAGAAAGACAGCCAAGATCACAGGTCGGCACTACAGCCCACAGGCCAAATCCAGACTGCCATCTGTTTCTGCAAATAAAGTTTTCCTGGAGAAGAGCCATGTCCATTTGTTTACTGATTGTTTATGGTTGCTGTCTTAGTCAGCTCGGGCTGCTGTAACAAAACGCCATCGACTGGGTGGCTTAAACAACAGAAATTTATTTCTCACAGTGTGGAGGCTGGGAAATCCAAGATCAGGGTGCCAGCATGTGCAGAGGGGTTCTTAATATAACCATCCTGGCTTACTGACAGCCACCTCCTTGCTGTATCCCCATTTGGCAGAAAGAGAGATCATTTCTCTCCTGCCTCTTCTTACAAAGGCACTAATCCCATTCATGAGGACTCCACCCCATGACCTACGACCTCCCAAAGGCCCTACCTCCAAATACCATCACATTGGGGACTGGAGCTCAAACATAAGAATTTTGGGGTGACACTTCAGTCCACAGCAGTTGCATTTGTACTAAAATGGCAAAGATGAGTAGTTGCAAAGAGACCATACAGCCCCCAAAAGCCTAAATTATTTATTGCCTGGGCCTTTTTAGAAAAACTTTGCTGACGCCTTGCCCAGAACATTAAATCACCTGCTCATACACATCATCCCATCTTCTTCTTCATCTTTGTAGAACTTCCAGCACGAGCAATAATTTCTTCCACAGTCGTCTTCGCTGATCGACAGTGAACTCCATACCTGTCTTGTTCACTACTCACTACTCTATGCCAACACTTAGCACCGTGCCAGGCACGTGGGAGATGCTCGATAAATTCATGCAAACTGTAATAAAGCTCATACTTTTTAATCAAGATGTTTCAAAGTTTCCATGCCCTTCTCTGGCTCTTCGATATAAGGCATTTATTCAGAATATGCTAAAAATGACAGTTCTTAATATAACCTCCTGTTAATAACAATAGCCTGCTTTTCATCCTCCACAAACTCCACTTCCTTCCTCCATAGCTGCTGGTAGGCAGGACAGAATCCAGTTTCCAAATTTGGACTTGCCATATCCAGAAGCAGTTGACCCTGTGACCTGGAAGTACGGGCCAGAATCTGTGTGGCCACCGGACCAGTTTGGCCAACAGCGGGATGGGCGGCCTGATCTCCAGCCAACTGGAGTCCACAGCAAAGAGTGAACACACAGCAGCGGGCAGCATTTCGTGAGCCCAAGAGGAAACATAAATTTGGAATAAAGGAAGAAAAGAAAAAAAATGAGTAGAGGATCCAAAGATGGTTAAAACAAAAACCCCAACTTCCTATAGCATAAGAACTACTGCAGGATATCTTAAAGAGACCTTTAAAATGTTTGTAAAATTGTCTTATAGCAAAACGGTATGCTGGACATGGATGCTTACCAGTTATCTTCTAAGACGAATAGTCTCCTTGATAAAATTAGCAGTTAATACATTCCCTCTGCTATCTTTTGTAGCATAATAGCACAGTGATGGAAGCAAGCAGGCTGTGGAGTCAGAACTTAGCTCGAGTTCCTGCTTGGGTATCTGAGTCAATTATTTAGCCTTTCAGAGCCTCAGTTTTCTCGTCTATAAAGTAGGCATAATAATGATACCTCCCTCTCACATTTGCGACATGGATACTTATTAGATGGCAGCAAGATATTATTTCCAAATGGAATGTCCCTCCCCTCCTCTCCCTTTTCTTTTCCCTCTGACAGCTTCCCTCCTGTCCCCTCTCCTCTCCTCCCCCTCCCCTGTTTTATTTATCTCTCCCAAAAAGTATATTACATGTAACATACAAGCTGGTCAATTAACAATCTATTGCAGGCTGTCTATGGATATTCCTCCTCAAGGAAACATGAATAAGAAACAGACAGTTTCAATATGAGGCCTCTGCTTTTGAGAAAACCCTGGCGATTTCACTCAGCAAGTAAAGAAATACATAGAACAGCAAAATATCATGTATCTTTAAGTCCATTCTTAGCACTATTCTAAAGCCGTCACTTATCATCACACAGCGCAGGGCCTCCACCTGCACACCTGCAAAATAGAGGTTAGTCTTGTGATGTTTGGGGAAAACAGACACAAAGAGTTAAAGGGCTCAAATTATGGAAAAGACTCAGTTGATATGTCAGCATTAATTAACTTATTAAAATTTAACCAGTGCCTACTAATCTCCAGGCAGTGGGAAAACAACAGGGTATGAAGAGTTAAATTCTACTGGGGGGAGTAGGACAACAAACATACAATGGCTAGTGGGAATAATTTTTATGAAGAAATTTAAAGGAAAGGGGGAGAAGAAATTAGAGCAGGATAGAAATAGTGGTTTAAAGAGGCTTATTTAGTCCAGGCATATAGTGACTTGCAGCTATAATCTCAGCACTTTGGGAGGCTGAGGTGGGAGGACTGCTTGAGCCCAGGAATCTGAGACCACCCTGGGCAACACTGCAAGACCACATCTCTACAAAAAAATAAGGAAAATAAGCCAAGCAACCGTGTCTGTACAAAAAATAATAAAAATTAGCCAAGCAATCCTGTCTCTACAAAAAATAAGGAAAATTAGATGGGCATGGTGGCATGTACCTGCAGTGCCAGCTACTCAGGAGGCTGAGGCAGGAGGATTACTTCAGCCTGGGAGTTGGAAACTGCAGTGAGCTGTGACCAGGCCACTGCACTCCAGCCTGGGTGACAGGCAGACCCTGTCTCAAAAACTAAATAAATAAAATAAATAAAGAGTCTTATTTGGTGGGCAGCTCTGGGAAGAAGCAGTTTGAACACAGACCTAAACTGAGTGAAGGAACAAGTTATACAATGGGGTAGGGCTGAGAGATGGTATGCTCCAGACAAGAAAGAGTAAGTGTAAGCTCCTGAGCCTACACCAAAGACAGGTTCCCCTTGGGTCCCACAACGATAACACATGTGCGCAACCCCCTCTACACACATGCATTCCCACACAAGGGTATACACCGCTGTGCTCCACCAGCCCCCTGTGCATCCCTCTACTGTCGCCAGCTTTTTTGTCCATTTTTCCATCCAGACCACACATGCTTTGAAGGCATGAAGGCTGTATGTCCAGCCATTAGCACAAACACTCATGAAATGACTGTGGAATGACTGAACAAACTTTCTACATGGATATGCAGGACAGTTATCCAGGAGAAGAATGTTTTTCAGAATTATTTGTAAATTACATTTTACCTAGGAATCAAGTCTGTTAAGGTAATTTTTAGCTGAGGAGTAGTAGAACGACACTGGGGAAAAGGAATCTGCCTTAGGGCAGATCACATTCACTTTATGTGGCTCGAAAGTAGGACATGGCTGCAGAAGGAAGCTCAACGAACTGCAGTGTGTTGACTGGTTGAGTAAAATTTACATTTTTTAATATATATATATATATATATATATATATTTGAGACAAAGTCTCTGCCTTTTGCTTTATATGAAAACGTTATGGAAGGAAATCAATTTTCTGACCTCTAAGTACAAAATCCAGTACAGGTTGAGTTACCCTTATCCAAAATGCAATGCTTCAGCTTTTGGACTTTTTCAGATTTTGGAATATTTGTACACACATAATAAGATATTCTTGAAGATGGGACCCAAGTCTAAATGCAAAATTCATTTATGTTTCATATATACCTATACACATAGCCTGAGGGTAATTTTATACAGTATTTTTAATGATTTTGTGCATAAAACAGTTTTAACTGCGTTTTGACTGTGACCCATCACATGAGGTCAGGTGTGGAATTTTCGACTTGTGATGTCATGTTGGTGCTCAAAAAGGTTCACTTTGGAGCATTTTGGATTTTGAATTTTTGGGTTATAGATACTCATCTTGAAATACCACTCAGCAAGGGCTAACAATTTAGCTCATCATGCATGACATTCCAGCATGCCAACTTCCATTTCATCGTTCTGTCATCCTCTCTAACACCTCACGTATGTTCTCATTCCTTTGTCATTTTCTTTTCAACAGTTTTAACTCTTCATCAAGATTTATATTTACCAATATCTTAATCATTAAATTATAATCAAAGAAAATAAGACTTTCCTGAAGCTAAATGAGTAAGCTGTTCTCAATAAGACAGTGATGTATGATGGATGGATGAATAGAAGGAAGGAAGGAAAGGAGGGAGGGAGAGAGAGGCAGATGCATGGAATTGAAAGAAGAGGAAGAGAGAAGAAAAGAGAGAAATGAAATAAATTGACTGTTAAGTATTTTAACAAAACCCTCATCTGCAACATAAAGTGCCTATTGTAAGCCAAGATTTGTGATATTCAGTGGAAAAAAAGAAAGATTACCATTGGACAGAAGCCAAAGTAAAACATCATATTTCACCAACTCTAAGACACCATCAATTCAAAATTCACCTTTATTAAATGTGTCATTAAAATTTTTTAAAGTATGGCTAATTCTTTAATGAACAGCACACCAATGTTTTAAAATTGAACACATTTAAAACAGCTGAAATATGAAAATATAGTTCAGGCACAGTGGCTCTCAGCTGTAGTCCCAGCTACTCAGGAGGCTGAGGTGGGAGGATCCCTTGAGCCCAGAAGTTCAAGGCTGCAGTGAGCTACGATGGAGCCACAACACTCCAGCCTGGGTGACAGAGGGAGATCCTGTCTCTCAAAAAAAAAAAAAAAAAAAAAAAAAAAAAAATTCTATCTAAGTGGGCATATGGACTATCTCAGTACCTTCCTCTCAATTTTGCTGTGGACCTAAAATTGCTCTAAAAAATGAAGTCTTAAAAAAATTGTCTGCCTTAAAATGGAGATTTACAACTATCAAAACTCAGCAGAAGCTCATCCATGTACAAACTACAGCATTCAAACATTTGAAAGGGGCCTGCCAATGGTGAAAGACGTATGACATTTCTAGACATGGCCTCCCAGAGGCACGAAGTTGGAAATACAAATGTGGGAAGCACATTTGACAAGTGAGGGAGGGTTGGTTCTGGAACTGAGGTGTAGGGACGTGCAGGCATGCATTATCTTGCTAGGGAGGAAAACATCTCATCCGGGGATCGTCTATGGACCTCTTCCACAATGGAGTCTGTCACACTTTCCTAGAGCACTTCCACAGCTGGAACATAGTCTAGTTTCATACCTATCACCCCTTCTGGTTGGAGAGAATCAAGAGAATTTGCTAACTGGTGCCTGGGATCCTAGTACCATCATATAATGATTTTTTTGCTTCTTCTCATGGGTAACCAATAGGATTAGCAGACAGCAACTGCTGGTCATTGCTTTTAAGTAAGACCCACAGAGGGAACCGTGCACCTTTCCTAAGGACAGGTTACAAAGCTGAACAGGGAAGAGTGGAGGGAAGCATATGTAACAATATCTTACCCAATTCCTGAAGTATTTTTGTTTAAAAACACTATGGATAGATAGATGAGTGGATAAGTAGGATAAATGAACAGAGAGGAACTCTTCTCTTAGAAGGGTTACATGAAACAGAAAATCCTTCCCATGATTGGATGTAATCACGATTCCCTAGGGAACAGAATAGGCCAGCTCAGAGCCATTCTCTTGCCCATCTTCACTGCCCGAGATGGAGCAGTTACCCCTACTGCACTATTAGGGCTGTGGGCAAACCCCTCCTCCAGTTCATGGCTACCATCAAGCAGGAAACCCCATCTTGGACAGAGGGATGGAGCTGCTTAATCCAGGAATTCCACCAATGGCAGAGAGATGCATATATTACAGATGATTACCTGGCTATTTTCTGAATTTGGCTAACATTTATTCCAGAATAAACAGGGAGTAACCATTTGGCCATTCTCTAGATGTACTGCTATTTCTGCCCCATCCTTACTTTGTAGAGGCCAAAACACTTCCCCACTATGCAATGACCAACCACATCTGTATCTCAAACCTCAACACAGCACCTGGAATGAAACAAGAGATGAGCTAATATCTGACAGCTGGACTCCACATAAAAACAACACTCCTTTGCAGCTTGAAAGTGCCATGCTTATCAGGGACACTAGTTCAGGAACCACAAGAAGAATTACCAGCACCAATGCTCTGACCTTTGGGAACATTTCAGGCACATGGAACCCAGTTCAAAACCTACTGTGGTGGGGGAGCAGACTACCAGGATTTCCCAGTCCCATTCTTACAACCTCTGAATTCTCCTCAAGAAGCCGTTAACAGCAACTACAGAGGGATGAGAGCATATTTACAGAACCAGGCTTTTCCCAGGAAACGAGGTCGCCTTTTTGACTCGCGGTATAAAATAAATCAATCAGGATCTGCTGGATAGCAATATAAAACGCATGTTAGACCAAAAGGAAGGAGAGGTAGAGAGAAATGGTTGAAATCACTGCCATGTGGAATGGATGGCAAGGGCATCTCCCACCCCCACTCCCCAACCCATTCATGGTGCCCAGTTCAGAAACAGCCCTTTCGAAACCATGAGGGGGTAAAGGAAGCTATCCGGGTACCTTCCTTGTCCATGTGATTTCTGAGCTTACAGATGAAATGAACAGACATTGACAGATTTTAGTAAACACAAGTAGATTTAACATACTATTTCCTATCCTCAATACTACTTGTACAAGAGGAAATCATTGTGATTTTTAGATAAGGTTAAGAAAGATTAGTTGGTATACTTGAAGGTCATACAATTAGAAAATGATGGAGCTGAATGTCAAATCGAGGTCTGTTGATTCAAACACCCAATGGTTATTTTCAGAGTAACATGATGCATCATAGTGCAATTACACATATACACACATACAAATATACACATATCCGACATACATATACATACTTTCTCCTCCCTTCTATTTATATATATTCCATTCGATAATTACTTCTTTCTCATTTATAAGCCTGATGAGTATTAATATATCTGTGTCTAAATGTGTCTGTGTTAGGAACAACTCATACTTAATTCTCATTTCTTTCTGAGTTTGCCTCCCAAGAATGCCTCACTTTCACATTGACATAAAAATTTCCATCACTCTATCCTGGGCTCAATCCAAGGAATTTTTGTTGTTTAGCATCCTCCTTGGAACGTCTCTGTACCATCCTGCCTTTGTCCCATTTTTTCCCTCTATTCTATCACTGGCCAAGTTATGGGGG
>RJWJ010000037.1:130991-246323 GCA_004363605.1 Indri indri
TTTTTTTGAGCTAGAGTCTTACTCTTTTCGCCTGGGGTGAGTGCCGTGGCGTCAGCCTAGCTCACAGCAACCTCAAACTCCTGGGCTCAAGCAATCCTACTGTCTCAGCCTCCCGAGTAGCTGGGACTACAGGCATGCGCCACCATGCCCGGCTAATTTGTTTTTTCTATATATATTTTTAGCTGTCCAATTAATTTCTTTCTATTTTTGGTAGAGATGGGGTCTCGCTCTTGCTCAGGCTGGTTTCGAACTCCTGAGCTCAGAACGATCCGCCCGCCTCGGCCTCCCAGAGTGCTAGGATTACAGGCGTGAGCCACCGCGCCCGGCCTCCGAAAAGCAATCTTAATTAAAAATCCCTTGTTAGTAAGACATGTAACCAAGATTTTAAGGGCTGTTTGTCTAGCTCTCAGGAGCCTCCAAATACTGGCATATCAAAAGAAAAGGTGTGTTACTAAACTTCATACACGGCTCACACTAAGCTAGGGCGTCATTTTAGCAAGACTCAAAGAACCTGCAAGACGAAGATGAGTTAGACTCGGAGCAACTGCCAGGCAACGTGGCATGTTCATCGCTTAAACACTCCATTTCATTCCAAGGTACCAAAACGATAATAGACTTTATTCTAATTGGATTGTCTGCAATGAGCCAATTTAAGTGCTAAATGCTGCGAATTATTCAGCCTGACATAGCGATGCACTGATGTGAGCCACTGCAGGGCAGGAGGTTTGTGGAAAGTGTGAATTCCTGAAGCATAAAGAGAAGCTGCACATCTAACTCGGCAGACCTCCACCACACAGGTTCATATTGTCTCAGCAGCTGTGGAGAACCCAAAAAGTACTGGCTGACACCTTGACCCAAAATGTATCTGCCGTCATCCACCCCAAATCGCTGCGACAAAGACAGGTTGAAGTCTTCATAAGAAAATGGCTCGGAACAAAAGGAAGAATTATCCACGGGAATGGGCATCATTCACCATCAATTTGGCCCCATTATTTTATCATTTCCAGAGTGTTACAATGTTTTAACTTATAAAGTTACTGGCAATTGTTTTACAAACAGTGATTAAAAGCTTGAGATCTGCAACAGAGGAAATGGATCTACCACATACCAGTTAGCTGCCCCCAAGGCAAATTACTTAGTATTTCTATACCTGTTTCTTCATTTTACAAATGGACACGATAATAGTCCCTATATGTCAAGGGGCTTTTAAGAAGATTAAGTATATATAGGGATTTTGAATATGTATGAAACCCAACACAAGTTAGCAATTTAAAATATATAATGATTAAAATATAAATATATACATAACAATAATCTATACTTACATGTTTGCTTACAGAACAGATTGAAAGAGAAATAACTGAACAGACATTTATGAAACTCCATCTTTAAGCTAAATGATCACAATCTCAGAATAAACCTATTAAAGATCTTTGATTTGAAAGTGAGAGTTTGTTCTCAGCACAGTTTTGTTCCGCTTCACCTCGAGAAATCATTTATTTAAAAAACACAAGACAGGGGAGGGTTAAAATTGATGGTCTCTTGGGTGCCATTTAGGACTAAAATTAGGATTTGCAAAATCAATTTGTAACTATAATCTTGTTACTAAAATACTTTTCAACACACTGCCCTATATCTAAATCAAACTATATTTTTATTAAATAGGATGGCTCTATACACACAGCCAAATATAAGTCTAGAATCCTGTGAAAAACTTAATTTACAAATGTCAACAAAGAAAAATATACCGCCAACTTTTAATGGCTGAAGAGGAGACTGTTGCCTCAGCTTCCTGACTAAAGGGTAAATTAAAAGTTCTCCCATGGCAAATGCAACCGACTGCATTTGAGCCAAGGGATTTACATGCCATAATATTCATAGCTAACTTAACGGTGCTCTGGATATTTTTTATGCATAAGAATTAACAACAGTTGAATAGTTTATTTGACTATCTTTCCCTGGTATGTGTTAAGTGACACAGAGCCAGACACATTAATTCAAGAGTAGGCTGCAATTATTTGTGCCGTTCAGCTAGGAATTATAAACGCAACCGAAGTTATCTTACATTCAGTGTCACTATTTGGGATTTCCTATACTACTCAGGTTCAGGTGTTTGACTTTTGTAAATCAAGGGATAATACTATATGATGCTTTGAAGACTCCAATAATACCCCCTAAGATTTAGTGTTCTTGTTGAAAATTTAATTTCCATTTACACTGAATATCTGAAAAATGATCAGGTACTTCCTGAAGGAGGAGGAGAAAGGCGGGGGGCGGGCGGGGGGGTGTTCCTATAAGGCCAAACTCAGCAAAGCCTCCAACTACAGCTTCTGAACAAGGACTCACAAACTTTATTGTACTGATCTCCAGAAACAGGCTGGGGAATAATAAGACGATGACAAATAAGATATATTTCACAGCTCTAATTACAGAACAACAACGCCTTCCTCTAACTCGAAGCCGTCTCTTGCTAAAAACGGTGAAGAAACGCGAACACTTCCAAATTAATCAGGATTTCAGCTCAACTCCCCCACTGCTGCCATACCCAAGTCAACAGAAGAGAAGCAAGAGATGTCCTGAAATACTCAGAAAACACAGAGCAGGGAAAGTGGGTGAGAAAGACGGCCCTGCTTCAGAAGATGCAAAGGAAAGGAAATGAAGATTTTCAAAACCTTGCCCATTTAATTATTATGTAAGTAATAGATGTGCATTTTAAAAGACTCAAACAATACGGTAATGTTTGGAGAAACATAAAACGCATCCCACATAAAGCCCACATACTCCTCCCTCTCTCTTTCCATTCTCCTCTTCAAAGGACAGTTAATGACAATTCATTTATTTTTGTGCATATTCTTCCTGTCCTCTTTCTATAAATTAAAATTACTTATATATTGAGGTCATCATGCCTTCTCTTTAGGGTCAACATTTTACTTCCTAGGTAACAAGGAAGAAGGAAAAAAAATGGAGGTAACCAGACCAGGAAGACGTTTTACTCTAAAGAGGAAAAACTGGTATCATTTCAGAACAACATCTTTATTCATAAAGACCAAGACCATTCTGACTAATTTATGAAGAACACTTTCAGATGCTTAAACTTGGAACCGAAAACAAGGAGATGGGCAAGGATCTGCCTCCTACACTGCCGTATTCATAGCAGGAGGGAGACGTAGCCAGTGATGACTACCAGATGGTAAGGAGCTACCAAATACGGCTGGGAGTCATATTTCCCTAGAACATTTCTCCAGAAATGAGCAGGGAGCAGAAATTCAAAGTCCCCAGGGGGAACGGATTTGAACTAGGCCTTAAAGTAGAAGACTCATCTCCAAGAATATCAATTAACTTTATATCTTACTGCAGCAACCGACACGGAGTCACAACAAAGAAATGTAAAGTCCAGTAAAATGAATCCTCTCCAATGCAGGAAAAGTGGGTTAAGGAAACCAAAAAGCCAGAGACCAGTGGAATCTCTGTGTTGACCTTCATTTGATTTCCAATTGTAACGTCAACTACAGAACCATTCACCTGAAGTCTTGTTCCACTCAAGATAGGAACTGCAGATGAGAAGAAAGGCAACTCGAGGACCCAAGGTTTCCACTCAGATGGGAAATAAACCAGAGCCTTTGTGATCCCACCACTGTGAAACAGACTCAATTAGGCAGAAAAGGGGGGAGGTTTTCCTTTTGCTGTAGCACAGACACAAAAAAGGATTCTTTAGCAAATTTGTACTAATCTCTGAGAGCTGAGCTCTTCTCTAAGACCACACCTCTCAGTTTACAAGAGCTTTGAAAAACCAGAAATTCACACTGGTGAGAAGAAAGCAGCATGAAGAACTAAAAGCTGGGGAGTTTTCCCTTAGAGATCAGTAGCATAATTGAGTATGTTCACTTCAGGTTAAATGAATGAGAGAATGCTGATCCAGCCAAGGGCGCTGACCTAGTAAGAAATACATTATCAATAGAAAAAAAGGCACAGACCACTTGATTATCTTTTTTTGAAGATCACAAAAGCAAGCTTACAAAAAGACAAAGGAAAAGAAACCCACATTGAAACAGAAAAATCTAAGCAACTGCTAAAGTCACACATGGAGATGCCTACAGCTTATAGAGTACATTTGAATTAGGAAAAGGTGTCCCTTGATATGCAGCCATCCTTTGCCTCCTTGCACAGTGAACCACTTGCTCAACTGTCCATTACAGCCCTTCATGTTCACATGTTGATTTTATTTTCGGCATGACAAAAACCAGTAAAAGGAAAAGAAATTGGAAGAAAAAAATATTTTTAAATGGTGGGGAAAAAAAACACCAAACTTAACATCTAAATATCAAGCCATGACCTGATTCAAATCCATGCAGTCCATTTCCTTCCAATAAACCAAAATACCCATATCAAACCACTCTTGAAATGATTCTAGGCTCTGCATAATTTACATGCTTTAGAAAAAAACCCTAACTGCATCGAAAATAAAAAAATGCCAGCCTCCCAAATCTAGCTCCCAACTGACAAGAATAAGGGGAATTAAATATCAAAACTATGCAGATTATTCAAGAATATCAAACAAAAAGGCAAAAGATCAAAAAACAGCCATAAAAGTTTTGGAAAAGATTGTCAGTCTTCTGTGCACAAGAATCAATCATAATGACAAATTCCAATGGATATTTTTCTTTGCTTTTTTCCCATTCTTTCTGTTCCTTTTTTTTAAAAAAAAACATTAAAAGGTAATTGAGTCATGCTTAAGTGTAGCTTTGCAGTTCGAGTCCAGTAAGCAAAGCCTAATTCTAAACGATGCTGAGACACTATGGAATGCAAATCCATTAATAACTTTTAAATTTAAAAGGGAACCAAGAACACATACTCTTCATTACATGAATTCTTCCCATCTTTTCAGGGGACTATTTCTCACCCAATTGAAGAGAAGTGTTACTGTTTTGTTTACTGTTTCGGTCTTAGCTGTGGTAAGGGGCCATAACCACATTTAAATGGAAAATTATGTATAAAGAAGGAGTATTTCTAAAGCTGATTCTAGGCTGTTGTATATTTTCTAAGAGTATCCAAAGGTACTCTTAGAAACAAATCCTGTGAGGCTCCAGAAATACTTCAAAAAATAGTGTGCACTAGATAAGATCCTGACTACTGCTCCTTATACCACTCACAAAAAGAAAAGATTTGATTTTCATTAGGACATCAAAGGATGCAGCACACTGACAATTTAAACAGAGAAAACTGAGGGGGTAAATCACCCTAGTGAAAAATACACAGGTTTGCCAGCAGTGAAAGAAACGCAAATTGCAATGACTTTAAAGTTACACTTCAGAGCTATTAAAATACAATGAAATTATAAAACTCAATTTTCGTAGAGCTCTAGATAAACAGGTACACACTGCTAGCAACGAAACCAACTTCAATCTTTCTAAACAATGTAGCAGCCTTTAATAAGAGCTGTTCAAATGCAGTAATTCCAAAGAAATAACTGGGGGGGAAAAAGAAATTAATTTAGACCAAGAAATATTACATTTCATTATAAAATAATAAAATTGAAAACAACTTAAGATGCTTCAAAATAGGGAAATGATTATACGAACCATGGACACAGCAGCACAGTCCATAATGATATTTAAGCTAACGATGTGCGCAACACACCCCCTATTAAAAATAAACTTGTAGACAATGTTAACAGAAAGATGTGTATTTAAGTATATTTATTTAATCAATAAGATTAAGTGCAGTTAAATATACTTTTATAGTAAATGTAAAAAGCAGAATCAAAAGTAGTTCCAAGGCCGGGCACAGTGGCTCACGCCTGTAATCCTAGCACTCTGGGAGGCCGAGGCAGGCAGATTGTTTGAGCTCAGGAGTTCGAGACCAGCCTGAGCAAGAGCGAGACCCCGTCTCTACTAACAAAATAGAAAGAAATTTTCTGGACAACTAAAAATATATAGAAAAAATTAGCTGGGCATGGTGGCGCATGCCTGTAGTCCTAGCTACTCGGGAGGCTGAGGCAGGAGGATCGCTTGAGCCCAGGAGTTTGAGGTTGCTGTGAGCTAGGCTGACGCCACGGCACTCACTCTAGCCAGGGCAACAGAGTGAGATTCTGTCTCAAAAAAATAAAAATAAAAATTAATAAAAATAAATTTAAAAAAAAGTAGTTCCAAATGGACAAATTGGTCCAAATGTTCAGTAAAAATGAGACAGGAAGCCAATGTGATGGAATTATTCAATATTATTATACTTTCATCCCACTATCAACAAATATTAATTACCCTTCTATGTCTCAAGTGCTTGGCTGGTTACTTGGGATACAGCAGAAAGAAACAAAGGCACAGGTACTGACCTCATGGAGTTCGCAAATGCCTCTGCTGCCCCCCACCCTCCAGGCTTGCTCTGTTGCCCAGGCTGGAATGCAATGACATAATCATAGCTCACTGCAGTTGCCTCAGCCTCCCGAACAGCTGGGACTACAAGAAAGCACCATGACACCCGGCTATTTCTTATTTTTTATAGAGATGGGATCTTGCTATGTTGCCCAGGCTGGCCTTGAACTCCTGGCCTCAAGTAATCCTCCCACCTCAGCTTCCCGAAGTGTTAGGATTACAAGCATGAGCCACTGTGCCTGGCCCCACATTTGTTTTTAAACAAAGACTGTATTAGTTTATCAATATTAAAGAGTTTCAAAGAAGGAAGTAGAGGTTGTTATGGGGGGACACAGACAGACCTAACCTAGTATCAACGCCAAGGAAGGCCTTCCTAAAGATGCTATGAGAAACTTGAAGGGTAAACATTATTCAGGTGAAAGAGAAGGGAGAGAAAACAGCAGTAGGAGCAGAGGGAACAAGATGTGCTAGCCGGGAGAAGGCACGAGAAAGATAAGGAGGAAGTTTTCTGTGGCTGGAATCAAGGAAAGGACTAGAATCAAGGATTAAATCACAGTGGAGGAGGCCTGAGACCCAGCAAGGATTCAGACCTTCCACCTAAGGGCCAAGAGAAGCCACTGACAGTTTTGAACAAAGCAGTTTCCTGACATGGTTTGTTCAGGATTCCTCTGGGCTGCAGTGCAGAGAGGCAGGAGCTTCTGTCAAGAAAGCAGGTGTGAAACAACTGCAGACAGACAAGGGAGACTTTGGGTTGTTAAAAGACAAAAAGAAATGCTAGGAGTAACCACAGGTGGTACCTCACAGTCACAAAGTCTGTGCCAAGTACTGGAAGGATATCTTCACCCTAAACTTCTTAAACATAGTTAAGAAAACACAGTCGCGAACGGGAAGAAAAAAAAATAAAAAGAAATGCAATTTTTAAAACAGGAACAGATTGAAATAGGCAGTTTCCAAGAGGAGAAAATCGAGTGGTTAAAGACATAAAATGATGCTTAACCTCACCAGCAACAAAAGAAAGGCAAAGCAAGTTACCATTTTATACCTACTGGGTTGGCCAACATCAGAATACCAAGCAATGTGAATTTTTGGTAAGCTCATGTGAATCTTTATATACAAATGATGGTGGTGCAGAATGAGAGTACGGTCATTCCAGCAAGTGATAGAGCAGATTTCGGTGACATTCCTTAATAACCAAATTCACTAAATTTGTGCAATTCATCGAGAAACCCAAATTTGGATGGATGGATGCATACACAAAAGCACATACACACACACAACTATATATAAAGATCCACAAGGCCACAGGTATCAAGATGCTCACAGCAGCACTGTTGTGTGGAAGCGAGGTGTCCCTCCCTGTGGGAATGGGTAGGATATGGGATGGATGGATACATGGAATACTACACAGTAATCAGTAGCAATGAACGAGATGTACATAAAGCAATGTGGACAGATTTTGAAAGATGGTGTTGATTTAAGGTGCAAAATAACATGATGAGATATAGAACACAAAAACCATTATGTGAATTAAAAATACTACTAGTAAAAATCTTTGGAGAAAAAAGAATGAAGGAGGCAAATAATGAAGTACAATAAAACGAACCACGAGGAGCCCCTTCACAAACCAAGCATGACAATACACCGTGAAGAGTATGACAAATAAACTCTCTGAACCAGATGTCTTAATTTATTAAAAAATTATTTTTATAATGTAAGATTCAAAACTATAAAACTATAAGAAGAAAACATGGGGGAAATTCTTTAAGACATTGATCTGGGAAAGATTTTATGACTAACACCTCAAAATTACAGGCAATAAAAAGATTAACAAATGGGATTATAGTTCACTAAAATGCTTCTGCACAACAAACAAACAAACGAAAAACAATCAACGCTGTGAAAAGACAACCTATAGATGGGAGAAAATAATTGCAAACTACTAATCTAATAGGAGATTAATATCCAGAATATACAAGAACTCAAGCATCTCAACAGCAACAATAAAGAAAAAATACAATTTAAAAATGAGCAAATGATGTGAACAGACATTTCTCACAACATACAAATAGCCAGTAAAATATACGGAAAAAATGTTCAACGTCTCTCATCACCAGGAAAATGCAAACCAAAACAATAATGAGGTATCGTCTTATTCCAGTAAGGATGGCTATTATCAAAAAGGCAAAAACTAGCAAATGCTGGTGAGGATGTGGAGAAAAGGGAATTCTTGGGAATGTAAACTAGTACAGCCACTATGGAGAACAGTACGGAGGTTCCTCAAAAAACTACAAATAGAACTACCATATAATCCAGCAACGCCATTACTGGGAATTTATCCAAAGAAAACGAAAGCACTGTGTAGGAGAGACATCTGTACCTCCCTGTTTAGTGCAGCACTGTTCACAATAGCCAAGATATGGAATCAGCCTAGGTGTTCAACAACACATGAAGAAAACGTAGTATATATAAACAATGAAATACTATTCAGCCATAAAAAAGAATGAAATCCTGTCACTTGTGGCAAAATGGCTGGAACTGGAGGCCGTTACGTTAAGTGAAATAAGCCAAGAACAGAAAGTTAAACACTACATATGCTCACTTATATGTGGAAGCTAATAAAAAAGTTGATCTCACAGAAGCAAAAAAGTAGAACACAAGATACTTGAGACTGGGGAAGAGTAGGGGGAAGGGAAGTTCAGGGAGAGATTTGCTAAAGGATATAAAATTACAGCGAGATGGGAGGAATAAGTTCTGGTGTTCCACATACCACTGTAAGATGACTATAATTAATAAAATATTGTATAGTTTCAAAAAGGTAGAAGGAGGATATTGACTACTCCCAACACAAAGAAATGACGAATGTTTACAATGATGGATACGCTAATTACCCTATACACTGTATGTATCGAAACACCACTATGTACTCCATGCACATGTGCAATTATTATTTGCCAATTAAAACATTTTTTAAAGGTACAGAGATTTGAAAATCAAAAAAGTTAATGATTTTCTATCAAATTAATCTTTAAAAATACTTTTAATTTTAAAATAATCTCATTTAATATTTTATCATATAAAATATGGCACAATATTAGCAACTATATTTCTCTAACAAGTCTCATACATTCTAGCATCTTTATTATTAATATTATTGTGCTACCTTCACATTTAAACTGCAAGGTCCCAAAACTCAGGATTTAAAAACCTGACGTGACAGGGATTCATATTAGCTAGCTGGAAAGGGTACACTTGCCCTGAGAGAACATCTCCTCTATCGTCCAAGAAATGCTTATGTAACGTGCGTCATTTGCTTGACCTCTTACAACAGGAAATCTGAAATTCTTGGTAACGGATCTTTGAGTTTCCTCCTGAAGAACTGCCACTGAGCATGTGGGCTCCAATGTGCTCAAAAAATTATCTCAAAATTGGCCAAGGAATGAAGCCAAGAATAGCCTTGCCATTAAAAGTACCTGGGGTTATCAAAGGGGGTAGAAAAATCCTCTTTGAAAACCCAAAAGCCTTTTTAGTGCTTCTGAGAAAAGATGGCATTATTTAGGGAAAGGGCAAGCCAGTGAAAGGAACAGCATGAAACCTCACCGGGGAGAGGTGGGGCAACATTCAGACCCCTCTGTCATATCTCAGCTTCCATGTAACGTCCAACAAATTCAGGAACTTGAAACTCATGCGCAGGCATAAGACCTGAAATGATTTAAATCTGCGATCACAGCAACACGATTAATGCTCTTTGTTTAAATGTCAGTATTATTCATTTTTATATAGATTGGTGGTAAATTCTACCTCACCAACAGATTCTCATTATGTCTGCTTAAGCACATAAAATCAAATTAATTCACGTTTGCTTTCTTTCTATCTGCTCTTAATTCCTGCAGAGGAGAAACACAGAAGCAGAAGGTTCCAGGGTTTATTACTGTGTTGAGTCACTAAATTATACAAGATGAAACTGTTGACCCTAAATTCCTCAAACTCTAACCATGTCCTCCAAAGCTTCCATGAGGAACTGGGGCCAAACGCAGCCAGTGACCTCCCAACATATAGTTCAAAACTAGATTTCCAGTCCCAAAATACTGATTTTTAATGTTGCTTCAGACCAGTACCTTGGTCTCTGCTCAAAAGTTACAAAGGAAGTAAGCTCTTCAGTTTTATGACAATTAAGAAAAAACTTCCACTGACAGTCCAATTTCAGATAAAACAGAGCAACCGAGGAATTTCCTAGGCTGATTGTGATCATCCAAGTCCTCTTAATTGCATGGACTTTTATTTGCATTTTGCTTATGGTTCTACTCAGTGTTGGAATAATCTTCCTTACTAGATACCTAAATTCCTAGAAGAAAGGATTTTCTGTACTTTTTGTTCAGCACAGGGTTTTGCCCATAGAAGGGCCTTCAATAAAAAAATAAATAAATAAATAAAAATAAAAAACCCTCTCATTCAAGGATGACAAAGAGATTCCATCTTGAGCACCAATCTGACATGACTGATGGAGGCAGCTTGCAGAGCAGTGCTGAGAAGAATCAGGAGGGCACATCTGGACTCTGCCGGGAAGACAGCCTGATCGATTAGTGATGTCTCCCTGGACCATGGAGGCAGCAGAGAGAGACCACGTGCCTGCAGATTCAGAACTGAGGCTTCCCAACTGGGTTTAGAATTAGTTTGAGATCTGAGAGGCACCCTTAAGCTTTTCATTAAACGAGCGCAAACCCAACATACAGGAAAACCCAGGACAGGCCAATAGTTATTACATTCTATACTGAATGCTTATTACGACACACCATCAATGTATACAAAAGGAGGGAGAAATGGGGGAGGAGGAAGAAAGAACAAGTAGCACGCTGTAACAGAACGTTAACCGAAATAACAACTTCTTAAGAAAATGCTGTATGATTTCAAACTGTGTGTGTGTTTTAAGTTGTCCAACTCAAAAGTGCAATCACTTCATTTACTGGTTCAATTAATTCCGTTTTCTTTGAAGGAAGAAAAATACAGCTCTTTCCCAGGAAGAAAGCTGGGACATTTCCCTTAATGTTGTAGCCAGGGCCAGAGAGAGTTTTAAAAACCTAACTCAGATATGTTACTAATACATTCCTACAATATATGAATACAATCCCGTGATTTTTCAATCCGAGGTCTTAAAATGTCTTCTTCAAATATAACTTCACTTTCTCTATAGCAAAAAAGAATCCCTCTAAGGTTATCACATGCACTTGGGAGCTAAATGAAAACCTGAAAAATAAAACTAAATGCATTCGCAACTCTCTGGAAATAAAATACATTAATGAAAAAATTAATATTTACATGATTTTTTTTGTAAGAGAATATTTTCTCCAAAGTACAAGGGACCTTCCTCCTGGAGACATATTAAATGTGAAGTGAGTGTTAAAATATTAAACGCTCTATTTCATCCAGAGGGGTATCTAGAAAGTCAAATGGACAGAGTTAACGGGTGAAGAACCTGTGGCTCTTGCTTTCATTAATGATTCAGTTGGAAGTTTTCTAATAGTACCTCTCAGCTGTCTCTGTTTACCCCACCACAGAGTGAAAATCAACAAAGTTGGGCAAATATATGAATCTGTTTGATTTAAGAAGCTCTCTCTTGAATTTGTAGATCTTTCATTCAAACATAAGCAA
Organism: Indri indri; assembly: GCA_004363605.1. NCBI lineage: Eukaryota > Metazoa > Chordata > Mammalia > Primates > Indriidae > Indri > Indri indri. Next base: position 143,006 of record RJWJ010000037.1, read on the forward strand.
AAACACAGGATGTTCTGGATATGCATTTAAGATACTCCTGGGGATTGGACTTGTGTTAAGCATATAACAAAGAAATGGACGAACTAGGAAGATATGCCAAAAACTGTTAAAAGACCACCTTTAACCTGAGAATATGAAAGTTCAATACAGGAAATGAAGTTCGGAAGGCAGACAAGGGATCCTAAGGATTGGATGGAAAGTGCTGAAAGACGGAAGGAGAAGTGAGCCTTAAAAAACTGCCCAGGCACTAGATACAGTCTTAGACAGCAGATTCTAACGTGACTCCTGGAAAGGGCATGGCAAGACTCTTGGGAGTGGTGGGTCACCACATACTTGGACTCACGGTCAAGTTCCTGTATGCCTCTAGCCTCGGTTTCCCCCACTAAAGCATATATGCCCTTCCTAGCCCTCACCTGCTAACCTGTGTAAGAGTAATAAGAACTTCACGGGTCAGGGCAGTCAGATTAACAGAATAGCCTTCTGATTACTGCATCTGGTTTTCAATTACCTATTACATGTCAATCTTTTGAGCAAGGAGAAGCCTGTTTCTTCAAAAAAGCAGCTCCTTTAAGGTCTTCCATGGGCTGAAAAAAGTCCTTCTTCATCAAAGTACAGGAAAAAGCAGACAGCAGGAACCAAATGTACAATTTTCTACCCATTTGCGACTTTGCTTATGAGCATCCAAAAAAAAATAAAAAGTCTTCTGATTAAAATCAAAGATCACTTTATACTTTGGTCATATTTAACAATTTACTAGGATGAAAACAGTGTAAAATTATAGGCTGATTTTTGTCAACTCGAATAAATATATGTATGTGAAATTTTAAATGCAACTGTACTCATATATGCCTTTCGTGGCTGTTATAGACTGGATTTACACCTTTTTAAAACCACCTAGGCTAGGGGATAGCTTTTTAGAAAGACTACATTAAATTCTGAGTAAAAATTTAAATGCGGTGTATGCTTGGGGATTATGTAAGAGTTAGAAAGCTGACCACAAAACTAGGTAGATATGAGCCAGAGGCCTGTAGGCATCTGACAGGAAGGTTTCAAATCCTGTAATTCGGCGGTGTATAGTCATGCTGCAAACAGTGAAATACCGTATCACGGTAACTCTCAAAGGTCCTGGGAGGCAGGCTCGACCAGCACTGCCCACATGGGCTCGGGCCTGCAGGGAGACAGTTAGTCAAATGACATAAAAACACAGCAGCGGAAACCACTGACCCTGCTTTAGAGGCGGAAAAGAGAGGGTGATTTGCCCTGCTTTCTCTTGGCACCAAATTTTTTCCTTTTCATGAGACTTTCACAGTCCCTTGAGTCCAGAGGGGAAAAAGAAAAAAAAAACACCAACCCAGCTCCTTCTGGATGGAGACTTACAATCACAGCAGAGCCCAGTTTCAAGTGGTGGGTACTGGCAAGTCTGAGGCGGATGAAGGGCCGCACAGCTGCACTTGGGTGTTAGAAACGAGGAAGGGCGGGATGAGGTTATGCCGGAGCGGAGGCAGAGAGCAGCACACGCTGGATCCGTCCCCGGGATGGAAAAAAAATACTCAAAGCTCATCAGATTCCCTCAGCCCCAGCAGGAGAAACTGAACACCCAGATGTGAAAGAGACTATTTACAGAAGCATCTCTTCCTGCCAATACCTGAATGACATCCATCTTTCCGGCTGACAAGTGTAAGTTGGTCCAGAAATGTGAGAAGACAGAACAGATACACATAAAAAGGAAAGGGGTGGGAAGCACCATCAGTGTTTGATCACACACTTCCTGCTAATAAGATATAAAAATAATTAAGCACAGACCGCCACGTGACCTGACTGTAAGGCCCTGGACCCAATTTGTTTAATATACGGAATATACATGTATATAATTCAGTGTGACGTGCTGATGTGCATTAATAAAAACATGTACCTTTGGCCTGCAATTATTGTTAATTGTGCTTCCTCAAGAACCCTATATCCCCAGGAGAACACTACGGCATTCAGTGAGTACCGTCGGAGAAGCGAAGGCAAAGCAGTAGCACGGGGAAGGCCCAAAGAGGCAAAGCACACTCCAATGGAAGAACCAGGAAAGGCAACAGGAGAGAGGGAGCCTCTGGGAACTGCTGGGGAAGCTGCATGTTCATGGCTGAGGACAAGAAATATTAGACGGGGAGAACAGCACAGCACGAGGTCAAGGTAGGGAGATGGGTCAGGGCACGGTTGGTTTGAGGAGGGTACACCATCAGCTTAGCCGGGGGTAAGGTACACAGAACACACTGGAGGGTACTGAGACTGCAAAGAGCTTGGCAGTTCTTCTATGTGTATGTGCGACCGACACACACGTGCAACCCCACTGATGAGGCCAAGTGAAACAGTTCTTTCTGGTGGGAAAGGACAGCAGAGCTCCGGGGTGACTCTGCTGGTTCCCAAGGTGATAGGTCCTTGTTACATCCACAGGCTAGAGTACAAGCTTCATCTGAGCTAGGATTTACGTCTGCTGTGTTCACTGATATATATCCCAGGGACCCAGAACAATGATGGATACATACTGCGTTCTCAATTAGGAAGAACACACCACCAGGTGAGAGGGCTGGGGGGTGGGGGGGAAAGGTTCAGGATTACTGAGAGCTCACTATGAGTTAAGACACTGCTGGTATCGTACAGGTATTAACTAATGTGGTCCTTACAAATTTATGATATAATTGCTTCTGTATTTTATGACTTACATCTTTTCTCTCTCTGAAATCAGGACAGATTCTGTAATTAATGATCTCTTGGCTATATGGCACAGTTTAATTGGTGGTGAGTTTTCTTCCTTAGTGGTACATAAAAGGATGGTAGGTCTTACAATCAGTGGTGTCTCCAATTTGATGAAATAAAAGCATTATCAATTTCAAAATACAGGTGATGGAAACTAAGGCTCAAAGAATTAAATTTGTTCGGTGGGGCCTAGATGCACCTGTCTCCCAAACACCTGCTCCTCAGCCCATCGGCCCTGAGGTATTAAAAACCACACAACAGAAAGTAGCTCACCTAATCCTTTCTGCCCAAGCAGGCAGAAAGACTCCTTTAGGCCACCCTGACAGTCATGCCCAACCCTTTCAGTTCCAATCAGCCTGGGAGACAGAAGAAAGTGGCATCTCTCCAGACCCGAAGAGCAGGCTAACAGTCTGCATATGGCACACCCCATGGTGAGAGAGAAAGGGACAGTCCATATTGGGCGATAACCAACAACAGTTCAGTGTATACCTGACATGCTCTTTCATTCTTCTGTACCAAGCTGGAAGGACAATAGAGTAGCTTCACATCCAATCTCCTCTTTATTATCATGTTTTATTACAAGAAAAAAACCTTCTTTGAGGAAAAGCGGGGGAGGGCATAAAAATAGGCAACCCTATCAGTTAATATTTGATAATGTCATTGTTATTAAAAAGATTCCTTTTGCTTTTGTAAAGGTCCAGATATCTGGCAATAATATCAATGTTACAAAATAAAAGAAAAAGAAAAGGCATTCTTCAAAATGTGGATCCTAAATTTACCTAAAATCAGATGGTTCAGACCCCAGGAGCAGGTGGTCACCCTGGGAGAACAGTTGGCAAATTGGCTTATCTTGGAAGCAGTGTGAAAAGGCTCTAGGCTTGCTGGATTGAAGGATCTGGGATGCTATTAGCACTTAGCCAGTCTTAATGGACAGTGCAAGACATGAACGCTTCTCTGTGGGTTGAGGGATCTCCAGCTGAAATAGGAGAGCATACACATTTTATACATATCATGCAAATTCACCTTCCACTTTTCAACAGAGACATTAGGAGTAGAAAGCTATCCAATAACTCTTTGCATAACGAAATTCAAAAATGGAGGCAGCTCTTTGCTTACCCATCTAACCTTCATACACCTTCCCTGGGAAAACACATTGTCAAAAATGATGCAAAAAGCATCACCACTCTGTGTGGTTTTATCTGTACAGAAAACTAGAAATATACACAAGCCTGGTAGCAGAATATAACTTAAGAAAAAACCCAGCAAAATGTAAGGCATACATATAGATAAGTTTATTGGAGTTTTTATTGGTATCTGGACTCAAAAACTTCTAAATGCAGACTCTACAACCTCTGAAATCCACGTTAGTCCACTTGGTTTGCCTTTGATTCCTACAAGGGCATCACTGCCTCTGTCAACAGATAAGATTGCTCAACTCTGCTGAACACACAATATATGCCAGGCACCAAAGAATTTCCTGTGCTGATTTCCATTGACCTTCATAGCACCTTTATGAGATTATTACTGTTAGCATCCCCAAATTACACATGAGGTCATGGAGGTTTGGTGAGGTTAGATCCCCTGCCTAGGACCACAAAAGGACAAGACTTGTACCTGGCCAGTCCAACTCTGGAACAACTATTCCATACTGCCATCTACGTTTTTGTGAAACTACAGAAACATATATATTGACAAGTGCTTAAAATAATATGTTCTGAATTCCCATGGACTCTGCCCTCTAATGTGTCTGATATTCGTTACCACTTCAACAATCCTGCCACCAAATTTTGAGGTGGAAAGTGAGATTGTAATTTGTAAATCCTCAACCCAACTCATGTACGTTGGCAGTACTGGGCCCCCGATTGTCTTAGCCTTGGAGACACGGTGGACTGGAGCTGTACCGTGGAAGACATGATGAGGAGGCGTTTCAGGCACGCCTGCAGGGATGGAGGAATGACAGGAGAACACACCTCGCACCAGAGGACGGGACTAACACAGCCTTCGCCAACTATGCAGGTGTGCGCCAATTTACAGACTTCTAACAGATCCGCAGATGTGTCTACGACAGGAGGAGCAGGCTTTTAATTGAGAGATTGGGAAGAAGGGAGAATTAACAACACAGCAGCAATGGAAGAAGTCATTTATTTTTCTAATTAAATTCTCACATTGGTGGGAGTAGCCTACTAAAAAGACAAAACAAAACAAACCGGAAAATGTGGATGTTAGAGGTTAGCGTCAGCATTATTTTTTAACGATGATACAGATAAAAGAAGACATTACAACCTTCTCTTGTTTCCTTATTGCCTCTAACTTTGAGTATTAAAAAGAAAACACCATTTCTAGCCATCATACCATGTCGTTTGATACTTGTAATCTGAGCTGATGCACTCAACAAGACTATTTGTGTTTAAAACTCTTAGAAAATTACATTTTTTTAAAAACAGACATTTATAGAACAATTTCTATTTGCAAAGTGCTTTGCAGTCATTTTTTAAAGTAATTCTTAACAACAACCATGTAAAGTAGGTCAGAGTTATTATCCCTTATGCCTCCTCTTTCAAAAGGCTGAGTCAAGGAAGGTACAAAAAGGTTAAGTGATTTTCCTGGGGTTGCACACAAAGTTGGTGGCAGAACTTAATATGCGACGACAGCTGCAGAACCCCACGTCATCCCAATGGATCCCACTGACCTATTGGCCCCATTTCAGAATTTCCTGGGATCTTTGTTATAAAGAATATATACAGACTCCTGTCCTCATCCCTCAATATCTACTGAATTAGAATCCAGAAACAGGGCCTGAAACTCCAGTAACAGATGTTCCCCAGATGAGTCTGCAGGAAGAAAGTCCCAGAAGTCTGGTTTGGGACCCATTACTGGGGAGTCACCTGGAAGGTTCACCCTCACTCCCATAGGCACTGCTACAACACACAGCAACGTCATAAGCAAGACCAGAACTGCACCACAGCAGAAACTGACAGCTCTTCTCCTGAAGGGGCCTTTAAAAACTCATTAGAAATCACTTTTAATTCACACGTTTTTCTCCACATACATCTCAAACAAAACTGTTTCAGGCATTTTGGCCTCTTTCCTGAAAATATTGCCCTTAGGTTCCTTTAGCCTAAAAATATTAGCAATTCTGTCTCAGCGTCCATTCCAAAACCACCTTCTACTTTCCATTCTTCCTCCCTGCCCGAATTATTCTGCCACTCCATGTACAGCTAACACCCAAGGATCAGAAAAATCCCCATTTATGGAGAGCACACGAGGTACCTAGGTACTAGGCAGAGTAGCTGACTTGTTTTCTTTCATTTAACCGAGAGAGAGACAGAGACAGAGACAGAGAGAGAGAGAGAGAGAGAGATATGCTCATTTCACAAACCAAAAAAAATGTGTAAGGGATTGAGCAAGTTGCCCAGAGACACACTATTACTAATTCCCAGAACCAAGGTTCAAACCAGATTAATCTCGCCCCAGAGTCAACACAAATTTTCTCTTTCTTTGTTTCTTTTTGAATTCTTCTTCATTCCTCTGTATTTATTCACTTCAAAAAGTGGACAATCAAAAGAAGACTCTTGCCATTTAAAGTCCTTCCCTATATGCTTTGGCCAATGAGAAAAGAGAATCCATCCAAAAATCATACAATGGGGAGAGGCAACGCCTGGGGAAAACAATGCAATGCGACATAGCTTGCTTATTTCCACTGCCAAATCAGAAAAGCTAGGTTTAAATGTGAGCACAGATGATTAAGATGTATCACCTAACAGAACCTGCTCCAACCTGAAGCATAACCTATAGAGATACAACAAGAGAAAGAAGGATAAACTCAGAACAAGGGGAGACAGAGAAATTCAAGAGGCATGAGGGCAAAAAACAAAGCAAGTGCACTTCTGTGCAATGTTGAAGAAGATATAAATTATAATCCTCCATATCAACAAGGTAAATTGAAAAAAATCACATGATAGGCTGGGCACAGTGGCTCATGCTTGTAATCCCAGTGCTTTGGGAGGCCAAGGGAAGAGGATCACTTGAGACCAGCCTGGGCAACACAATGAGACCCTGTCTCTACAAAATATAAAAACAAAAACATAGGTAGGCATGGTAGTGCAAACCTGTAGTCCTAGCTACTCAAGAGGCTGAGGTGGGAGGACTGCTTGAGCCCTGGAGTTCGAGGCTGCAGTGAGCTATGATTGTGCCACTGCACTCCATCCTGGGTGACAAAGTGAAACCCTGTTTCTAAGAAAAGATCATCTGATCATATCAATTGACATAGAAAGCATTTGACAAAATTCTGACATTCACTTCTGATCAAAAACTATTATCAAGAGATAGAGAGGAATTACCTAAACTTCATTAAGAACATCTACAAAAATTGTGCAGCTAGCATCATACTAAATGATAAAAGACTGAATGTGTTCCCTCTAAGATCAGGAACAAGGCAAGGATGTCTGCTCTCACCACTCTTACTCAACACAGTACTGAAAGTTCTAACCCTTAAAATAAGGCATGAAAGAGAAGTAAAGGCATACTAGAAAAAAAAGAAGAAATAAAACTGTCCCCATTTGCAGATGACATTAATTGTCAACACAGAAAATTCAAAGGAATATACAAAAAAAACAGTGACAACAACAACAAAAAAAAACCCTCCTAGAACTAAATAAGTGAGTTCAATAAGGTTGCAGAATAAAAGACCAACCACAAAAATCAATCACATTTCTGTATATTGATGGTGGAAAAAATGGAATCAGATTGATAATAGTACTCCAAAGAAAATATTTAGGGATACACTAAACAAAACATGTACAGTAATCTATATGCTGAAAATTATAACAGTGTTGAAAGAAACTGAGAAAGACCTAAATAAATGGAGAGATGCACCATATTCACAGACTATAGGACTCAATGTAGTAAAAATATCAGTTCTCCCCACACTTATCTATACTGTTAACACAACTCCTATTAAAATCTCAGGGAAATTTTTGTAGACATCGGGGAGATTGTAAAATTTATATGGCATAGCACAGGCCCTTAAATACCTAAAATAATCATGATAGAAGAATCAAGTATAGAATCATTCTACCCAACATTAAGACTTAATGTATAGCTATAATAATCAAGACACTGGGATACTGGTGGAGGGACAGGCACATAAATCAATGGAACAGAAGAGAGAACCCAGAAATAGACCCACATAAATATGCTCACCTCTTTTTTGATGAAGACTTAAAATGAATAGGATAGCCATTTCAACAGATGGTGCTGAAGTAATTAGAAACCCATAGGCAAAAAAAAAAAAAAAAACCACCAACCTATACCTCATATAAAAATTAACTCAAAATAGATCATCTATTTAAATTAAACATGTAACACTATAAATTACTTTTAGAAATACATAGGAGAGAATCTTTGGAATGTAGGGCTAAGCAAAGAGTTCCTAGACTAGCTACCAAGACCATGACCCATAAAAGGAAACTGGGTCTAATCAAAATTGAAATTTTTGCTCTGAGAAAACCCATAAGGACAAAGTCACAGAGGATAAAAAGACAAGTTATGGACTAGGAAAAACACTTGCACACCACAAATCCAACAAAGGACTAGTATTTAGAGTATATAAAGAATTCTCAAAATTCAGTAGAAAGAAGAAAAAAGTCCAATTAGAAAAACAGGCAGAAGATATAAACAGATATTTCACCAAAGAGGACATATATGTGGCAAATAAGCACAGGAAAAGTTGTTCAATATCATCGCCCGTCAGGGAAATCTGAGTTAAAACCACAATGAGATATCACTACACACCTATCAGAAAGGATTAAGTAAAAAACAGTGTCAGCGTCAAAAACCGGCAAGGATGCAGAAAAACTGGACTGCTCCTAGGTTGCTGCATGAATGTAAAATGGTACAACCACTCTGGAAAACCATTTGCCAATTTCTTGCAAACTACACGGGCAACTACCATATAACCTGACAATTGCACTCTTGGACATTTATCCCAGAGAAATGAAAACTTACGTTCACTCAAAACCATTTACATGGATGTTCACAGCAACCTTATCTGTAATAGCAAAAAACTGGAATCAGTCCAGATAGCCTTCCAGAAGTAAAAGGTTAACCTGTAGCACATCTGTACCTTGGAATATTACTCAGCAATAAAAAGGAACAAACTACTTATACACACAACAACTTGGAAGAATCCCCAGGAATTATATTGAGGGAAAAAAAGCCATCCAATTTCCAAAGATTAAATACTGTATGACTGATTCCATTTATATAACTTTTTCTTTTTTTTTTTTTTTTTTTTTTTTTTTGTGACAGAGTCTCTCACTCTATTGCCCCGGCTAGAGTGCTGTGGCGTCAGCCTAGCTCACAGCAACCTCAAACTCTTGGGCTTAAGCAATCCTCCTGCCTCAGCCTCCAGAGCAGCTGGGACTACAGGCATGAGCCACCACACCCAGCTAATTTTTTTCTATTTTTAGTCTTGCCCTTACTCAGGCTGGTCTCAAACTCCTGACTTGAAGCGATCTGATCCTCCCACCTTGGCCTCCCAGAGTGCTAGGATTCAGGTGTAAGCCACCACGACCAGCCAATTTATACAACATTTTTGAAGTGACAAAAGTTTCAGAAATGGAGACAGAGTAGGGGTTTCCAGGAGTTACAGCTGGAGGGAGGGAGGGAGAGAGAAGAGATTTCCCTTACCAGCAGGAAATCATGAGAGATCCTTATGGTATCGGAACCGTTCAGTATCTTGACTGTGGATACGTGAATCTTCGCAAGTGATAAAACTGTGTAGAACTTACACACACACATGGAAATACATAGTACACATACAAATAAGTATAAATTAAACTCAGGATCTGAATAAGATCACTGGACTGTATGGATGTCAATATCTTGTGATACAGTACAGTTTTGTAGAATGTTACCTTTGGGGAAACTGGGCAAAGGATACAAGGGATCTCTCTGTAGTACTTTGTACAACTGCATGTGAGTCTATAACCTCAATAAAAAAAAAGAAAGATAAGGCTGCTGACCAGGACAGAGATATTGAATGGTGGGGACCCTGAAATATAAAGGGCATCACTTTCAAACGTATCAAAGAGAACCAACTTACCTGTAGCAATAGGAGACCAGGGCTACATTAAAACTAAATCACATCACTAAAACTTCATTTTTTTATCAATTGTTTCAGCCCCTATTCACCATGCAACTTTGTCTTAAACTGCTACCAGAAGCCCGATAATCACATATGGAAACACAAAGCTTGAGTTCCTAAAATAAAATGTCCTCCTGGTGATATTTGCAAAGTCAAAAGGTGACCTCCTCTGTCTTAAGACATGTGGATAATTGCTCCTTGGTTTATAAGGTCAAAGTCCTACACATTTATATGCACGGCATGTGATTTTACAAGCTAGGAAACCTGGAGCAAATCATTAGGTGAACTGTAAACTTAATCACTAGCAAGATAGGCTAGCAGATCTAAAGAAAACTAAAAGGACGGGAAGAAAAGCATTTTCATACCCACGAAGGTTCTGCGCTCTGTTGCTAAGTAGGGAGCATAGCTGGCTTATATGAAAGGGTGTAAGGTTCAGCTCTTTGTGGCCATTTCCCCTAAGAGTACAGTCCAAGAACTACCGGGCAGCAATCACTCTGTAGATTCCTTGGCTCCTGCCTGGACCAATCAAGTCACAATAATGCTCAGAAAGAACTACTCTGACATGGTTATCAAGTGACTCTCATATACACAGGAGCTTCAGAACCCCTGTTTACATACTTGTCTATTTATAATTTAGTGCTATCTTTTTCTATAGAATAGTGGTTCCCAACAGGGATGGATTCTGCCCCTAGGGGACGATCAACAGTATCTGCCTGGAGACATCTGGTTGTCACAACTGTGGGGGTAAAGGGGCCAGGGATGCTGCTAACCATTGAAGAATGCACAGGATAGCCCCCCTACAACAAAGAATCGTGGGGCCCAAAACTTCAGTGGTGCTGAGGTTGAAACTCCCCGACAGAGGGATACTTGCACTGGGTTTAGCAAGAGGATCACTAACACAAAATAACAAATATGAGATCGAGGTTAATAACTTAGAGCTACTAAACGGAAATGATCTCCAAGGGCAACGGTAGCTGCTACTCTCTTGATCTTCTTAAGTCTGATTCATCCCAAGGAAGAAGATGTTCTTTGTGACCATTATGTTTTAAGAGCACAAATTCTGAAGCCACAAAGCCCAAGTTAGAATCCCAATTTTGACACTAATATCTTGGTGACATTAAGCTAGACCATAATCTCTAGTAAATCTCTGTTTATTATCTGTAAAGCGGGATTAATAATGGCCTCTGCACTCTAAGAGCTGTTAGAAAAATGAAAACAAATAAGATATGGCTGTCGAAGACCACAGCATAGATCCCAAACAATAAATATGTTTTATTATTATTAATGAACTCTCTCTCATTCTCACTCCAGTCTTTTCGTTTCTCAGCTGCCAATGGGGGTAACCATTTCAGATGCTCCTCTTTTTCAGGTTAAATTTGGTTACTCTTTTAAATAGTTTCTGTTCCTACAGCACTAGATAAGAGCTGACCATTTCTGCTTAGCCTGTAAACTTTGTGCCAGTTGGTTTCTCTATAGATAACCCCACCGGCATCTCTAGCAGCCACTAATATCCTTACCTCAGGGGTAACTTTAACAATGAGGAAGCCATTATTCCTATAAGCAGCAATGGACATGTTTAACAGACATATTCTTTAAGAGTTATTTATGTAAACAAAATGTTTCTTTTGGCCCCTAACCACACAAACTACATGCCTCCGCTCAGGAATCCAAGTCCAGTCAACAAGTATTTATTGTACCCCATTGAGGGCCTGGCTGTGCTGAGCACTAAGGATAAAATGGTGAACACACAAGCACAGCTCCTGCTTTCAATGAAGTCACAGTTTAGAAGGAAACGTTTGTTCTTAAAGACTCTAAAATGCACCAGGGCAACCGATTAGATGAAAAAAAATCCCCTTCTATTAAAGGAAATATCACCCAGTCTTCAAATGGATCTTCCCATGAGCCATCAAAACTATGGAGGCAGCTGAAATACAGGAGTTAAGAACACAGATACGAAAGCCAGATTACAGCTTTTCCACCTACAATCGATACAACCTAATCACTTTGGGTCTAATTTGCTCAAAATGCTAAAAAGGGATATTAACAGTGCCTACCTCATGGGGTTTTTATGAGAATTAAATTAGTTATTACATTTAATGCAGTTGAGCAATACCTGGTGCTCAATTATTAGTGGCTGTTCTTATTCTTATTCTTATTAGCAAAAGAATTGGAATTTCACAAACTGTAGTTCTTGATTCTTCAACAAGTCCACCAGAATATCTTTCAGAAGCTTGCAGACGCACTCACTTTCCCAAAATATGCTACCTCCTCAAACCCTGGTAAGTTCTTAAATTTTCCGCACTCGGAGCACTCCAATTAGATCTTCCTCCCCATCACACAGGGCTGCCAGCAGCATTCATCTGCACTTCATCGGCAGTCAACGATAACAGCGTGCCACCTATCAAGATAACAGTCTACACGTAAGAACATCTGTTATGCCCTGCGTTAGAAACTGGGAACGAATGTTTTGACTGCAGCAAGTCTGATTCTTATTCTGCATTACACCTTCTCTTTAATTAGCAGCCAGGCTAAACCCTTAAGATGGACTTATTAAAACCTGAGCAAAATGCATCTCATTTTTTTATTTAATTTATTAATGCATGTACATATTGATACTCATCCAGAGGAGCCCAAGTACCTACTTCGGCATTACGATTGCACAGCACATATTGGAAACCTGGTTTTGTCTATGGCCATACCACCCCGAACGTGCCCAATCTCAGAAGCTAAGCGGGGTTGGGCCTGGTTAGTACTTGGATGGGAGAAACCTGGTTTTGCTACTTTAATTGGATGGTTTGGATGAGGTTCCATAACCTCTGAGATACAAGTCTTATTTGTAAAATGGAGATGACAATATTGACTACTTCACAGAGTTATTGAGAAGACTGAACGAAAAATCTTTCTTCAAAATAGTCCAGTGCCTGGCACGTTATCAGCACTTAGTAAATCTGAGCTATTATTATGTTCCTCATGGAAGCTACGAAATTATTTTAAAGATCAGCTAAATTAATTTATGCTAAAAAAATTATCAGTTTGTCATTTAGTGAAATCACACAAATATTACTTGAGAAATGCTAACTTCTAGGACTGATACAGGTGGGTAAACATCTTACACAGACTGTCTTCATTAAAGTAAGAAACTGAGTCTTCCCGTAATAAGTTAAAGGGTCAAAAAAGTTTCAGTAAGCACCTGGTATAAAATGGCTTACAAAATACATTAGCCTCTCTGTAAGAATCTAAATAAATCTGCCTTTTCTAGTTTAAAACCAACCTCTGATTGTCTCCACTGCTCAGTTACCCTATGTGCTTTCTACAAGTACCTACCTTAACCTTGAACTTCATTCCCTGAATCCAGTCCTTTGTTCACCATCATTAGCGATCGCTAGGTCAACTCACCAAAAAATAGCTACAACGGAGATAATACTCTTAAGAGGTGTGTTTCCACTAGCAAATAAAAAATAAATGGTTTACACACAGAAAACTTCCACGTACACTTGCAGGGTATTCAGAAAAATGGCCTCTGAGGGGGTGAAGCTGAGCCAGCTAAGATCAAATGCAGAGTAGGATGGAGGATGGGAAAGGTCACTGAGATTTAAATTTTTAAAATTTTGAACAGATAAAACAGATATCTGAAAAAAACCCAGTTCCGATCCATAAAAACATCAAATTTCTAAGAACCAAATGTAATATTAAATTCAAAGTTTGCAAAAGTACTTACTAATTATAAAAGAAAGAGCTATCTTTTCATACTGATGTTACAGTAACACTTTAAACACTATTTGCAGAAAACCCCTCATTCTCTCTCACAATTACATGAGCAATGTCTTCTGTCGGAGACTGAATAGCAGGTGGAAACTGCCCCTATGGTCTCAAAGGGTGAGCAGAGCAGTGTATTTCAAAACTCCAAGCTGGAGGACTCAGGTTGGGTTCAGATCTTTTCTAAAAAGTCAATTTTTATACTCAAAATTCTTTCTCAAATTCAACAGTTAGAGATGTAGACTTGATTTCAACTCCCTGAATGTTTAGAACAGGAGGGGAAAGAAAGTAGTAAAGTAGCTATTTTAAGGAATGTCTGTAATTTCCTTGTTGCCAAAGCTTCCTGGAGTCTTTCCTCAAAGACAACAGAGTTTTGAGTTAGGACCTGGAAAAAAAATTGACAAAGTCTGACCATGAAAAGGCAAAAAAACCAAGAACAAAAATAAAACGAAAAAACCCACAAGTATGTACATCACCCATTGCCTTGCGTGGTAAATGCTGGGCTTGGTAAATCTAACGGCCTAAGATGTATTCACAAAAAAGGGAGACAAAGAGAACCAAAGAATGGGAAAGACAACATCTTTTGCTACATTTTTCCCCATAGTTAAACTTAGCAATTCAGTTAACCTTAAATATCAAGCTATGGATTATTTTCCATCCCATAAAGACCTTAAAGATAATAACTGAGTTCCAAGTCTGACCTTCAGACAGCAAAATGAATCATACTCTGTTACTAAAAAGAATGCAACAGCTGTCCCCATATACCCTGCAGAAAAGCTTAAGTGGGAAAAACTTAAAATATCTTTGTACAAAAAATATGAGAATAGTTATGTGCAAAAAAGCTCATGATTTGGCAGCTCCTTAACAGAATACTTGCTAAAATAATTCCATGTGTTTCAGAGAGAATTCCCCATCATCAGTTTCTCTGACATTCTTGATTTGTTTGCAGGTATGTCTTGTATTGTAAGTCTCTAATTTTAATTAATTCCAGATTATGAATATTGGCCTTCTGCAGAAGTAACAAGGGAAATAAGCTAAATACTAAAATAACAAGAAGAAAATATACTCTAAAATCACTAAATCACACCTGCAGTTCATTACGGAAATAGTTTAGGAAGGTATGACTGGTTTCTGGGGCAGAGTGTAATGCCGCCCCCCCTCAAAAACCATCCACTTACTGGAAGATTCCATTTTAAAACAATATAAATGAACTTTAAGTAGACTATAATGTCTAATCCAGCTAACAACTCAAACATACAAAGCACGAATAATAACAACAACCTCTCGTATGAGTGACGGAAAACTGATAGATAGAACACAGCAACATTTTAATGGTTAAGTTTTCACATTACAGAGCATATAAATATTCCAATATTGTGTTAAAATTTATCTTTCCTAATCAAGTCAGACATAATAGGGACAGGTACAAATGACACAGGAATCAGCTCGAAGGGATCCCACTAGCCAAATCTGGGATAATCAACTTGAACAACAAAATAATGATATTTATAGATTATAACCTACTGAATAAGAATACCTGAGCCCAGTGATAAACATCAATGAATAAATAAATAAATAATTGGAGAAGAAATGAAAGTGTTTCCTTCCAGCAGGATGTCAAAGAATGTAAATAAATAAATGGCAATCATCAACAATTATCAATGGATGGTGAAACTAAGGGGTAAAAGTTTGATGGAATACAGGATAGTTACACGGATTCAAAGTATCGCAAATCACTTATTAATAACAACTCAGGAAACAGTAGCTTTACAGTAGAGAAATTTTACAAATTGATATCCAGTGCCTCCTGAGATGCACTGAAAAACAACAACATCACCTTTAATTATTCCTACGTGACCTAAATCTAATCATAAAGAAGTATCAAGGAAACAGTTTGAGGGATACTCTGCAAAATAACTGCCCTACACTCTTCAAAATGTCAATTTCATAAAAACTCAAAGACAGACTCAGAAACTTCCAGATTAAAGGGGACTAAAAGGACAGGACAACTAAACGTACTGAGTGATCCTGGGTTGGGGAGAAACCGCCTACGAACGGCATAATGGGGACAAACGGGATTTGAATAAGGAATATGGATTTAGATGCTAATATCATACCAACACTGAATTTCCTGGTTTAGACCATTATACTTTTGTTATTAAGAAAACATCATTTTCCCTAGGATACAGACAGTGAGATATTTAAAAGTAAAGTGGCACAATGTCTACAACTTCATTAAGTAAATAATAATTGCGTGTGCACACACACACAAAGGAAAATAATGATTTAGAAATTGGTGAATCTGTATCAAGGGTATACAGATGGTTTTCATACTATCCTTTCAACTTTTCTCAAAGTTTGAAATTATAAAAAAATACAAAGGTACCCAAAAACTTCTTAAGGGTATAGAGAAAGACATGAATAATTCACTGTCATTTAACACCTATTTGAGTAGCTTCTGTATCTCTGATTCTGTTTGGCTTTATTTTTTAATATCTCTTATTTGATCTTACTTTAATCCATTTTGGTATTCTCCAGAACTCTCTGATTGAATCTATAATGTTCCTATGAAAAATTAGATTTTAAGTAATGTTCCTCTAATATCTTTGCATTTCCAGGAATGTACCCTCAGCAATATTTAGACAAGTGATGTATTAATTTTTGTTTAAGAGTAAAGAATAAATGCAAAGATACCCTGAGGTCCTCTTTTTTTGCCCTAAATAAGTATGGATGATTTAACCATCAGGATTTTTTTTTTTTAACTTACTGAAAGCCATCATTCATAATTAAGGTCTGGTAATATTTTAAATAGATGGCACAGAATTTGCAAAACAACAGTAGTCAAACCACATAATGTGATTACTGCTTAAAACCAACCACCACACAAGGAACAAAAGGTTAAATAGCAGCTCACGTCAACAGTCCCAAGAATTCCATTAATCTGTAAAGAAACTTCCTTTCTGGGGTGGGGGTGGGGGTGTATGCATGTGTGTATTTGGTGCAGTTTTTTGTTTTGTTTTGCTAGCCTAAGGAAATCTGAATATATTTCAAGACTGGGGACATGTTTGTAAACAGTACGCTAGGAAATCTCTAAGTGAGAAAATCTTCAAAGTTTTGCTGGACTCTTTATTCTTAGCATGTGTTTTCACTGTCTAGAGGTCTCGTTAAAATTGGTTTAATGGCTCTTGGTTGGGACAAAGAAACGACTGCCAGGGGCTTAGGAATCACAGCGGAGTCTTGTCTTGCAGATTTTTTTTTTTTTCCAACTTTCCTTCCTCTCCTCGCCAAGGGCTGAATTTATGTTACCAGGCTGAAATGAGTATTTAATGATGGCTCTTAAAAATAAGATGCTATGGTTTTATTTATACTTTAAAAATAGTATTTACAGATAATGTTTAAGTGGAAAACAATCAGAAAATTGGAACCAGAGAGTTTTTTTTTCTCCTGTTAGTAGAGCACACAAGATGCTTCATTGGTCTGCTTGATCGTCCATGAACACTGTGCGCTGTTTGACTTCATCCCTAATCAAAACTTCACTTTGAAAAAAAAAAAAGGAAGTCCAGTCCTCTTCGGATCAATTCTCCAACAGCAGAAAAATGCCACAATACTCAGAGTCTGTGAAGCAAACATGTAATCAATTGTTTACACTCAATTAAGCAGAAAATAAAACCCTTCTATTTGGAAGAAGATTATCTATAAAACACAAATCCGAAAAGAAAGAGAAAATAGAAAGGCTAGTTAATGTAGTTCAAAGTGGTCTTGGGCTATGACTACCTAGGAAGTACACACTCAGCAACGTGTCTTGTGTCAAACAGCCCTCCCATCAACTTCCCATCTACCTGATTCAAGCTGTCTACCTTTCCATCTTTGACTTTTGCAGATCCTAACAGCAATGGGTGGGCTCTAGCAGGCAAATAGGACAAGAGGTAGATCAATCAACATCAGATATCAGTGTCCTTGAACACTATCCTACTTACTCTGGGTCACTGATCTTTGCAACGGTTTCCCAGTGATCTCAAACCAAAATATTCATTAAAACAAACGAAAATACCCCCCTGATAAAAGGGCATATAAAAATACAGATAAGTAAATGACCTACTAGGTAGTCGTTAAACATGTCATTGAGAGTTGAAAATTTAATGCGCGGGCTTACTTTTTTTATATGTATCCTCAAGTAGCTAGGGAAGGTAATGGCTTTATCTCCCATCCCCTATAAGAGGAGAGTTAAAATTTCTCCATCTCGGGGCACTCACCCGCCTTTTCTTCCTAGGACGGGAGATGGCTTTTCTGATTTGAAACAGGAAGGAAGGATCTAGCAGGTACGGTTGACGTGGAAGATTGGAAAATCCCACTAAAGTGGAATTCTTAGAAATTCCACTACCGGGCTTTCTCCCTTGCGATCCTTACCTGGGCCCCCCTCCTCCCCTGCAACCTTGCCCTCATAAATCACCTGTAGCAATTAGCGTACCAGGCTATAAAGTAGCTTAGGACCCTGCCTCACTAAAGTTAATCTGTTGTAACCGTGCCCCTCCTCCTTAAGCACAGAGTATAAAAGACTGCAATGCTCTTTGTCTGGTGCTCAGAATTTGGGGAGAGCAAATTCCCCTCTGGGCCAAAATTGCCAGCCGGCATGAAGTATAAAACCTGTTTTGCCAATATCTCTGAGTGCGTCTCTCGGTCTATTCTCGGTCAGCCCTACCGTAACACAGTGAAGTGTTCTTCCAGATTCTCTAACTTTAGAAATAACTTGTCCGTGATAAGGTCTCCTCTGTCTTTCTCCAAGAGATATGGGACATGTCACAGTAGGGTGGTGCTCTAGTTGTCTTGAGTCCAGGTCCAAGGTTTCTCTGTGTGTCTGTGTGTTTGTGTGTGTGTGTGTGTGTATTCCTACCTGCCCACGTTCTACTCTGAAGGCACCATGAGTGTGAGAAAATGACTACCACTATAGCTGGCTTGATGAGGATCTACACTGCATGCCGCCTATCCATGCACCATGGATAGGTCCCAAGATTGAGACTCAGGCAAAAAGGAATATAAATGTTCCACTATGATTTGTAGATCTATGTTGTGCTGTCCAATTCAGCATAACCATTGATAAAATGAATAGTTTAATCTTTATATGAGACCTGGTCTTTATGCGAATTAGTGTAGACTTACTGGGGTAAGAGGATAACAAGAAAGTAGGATAGCAAGACTGTACACACACGAGTCCCCGCATGACTTAAAGTGAATACATGCACACAGAAAAAGAAACTGGGAGAAAAAACACAGCAACAGAGGCTAGCTTTTGGCGGTGGAAGTATGGGTAATCATTTTTGTTGCTTTAGTCTTTAGCGTACTTTCCAAATATTCTACAGTAGTAAAAAGAAACCCACACAGGTGTTTCGAAAAAAGAAACAGCAGAATAGAGATTTGCAGGCAAAACTCAGAACGCATTTGGCCCAGTGCCTGGTTCTAAACAAAACTGTCACAGTGTACCCTGTTATATGATCTATGAAATTTATAAATTGGGTGAAAAGACAGCAGAAATCTCACCTCTACACCTCATCTACTCGTATTTTCATAAAAGAGCACGGTTTTCAAATTGGCAGAGTGAAATAAATGACATTTTACTCCAACTGACAATGAAAGCAAACACCACATGTCAAGATTATTTACTGAGTGCACATGCAGGACAGATCTGTAAGTGGCTCTGGGCGTAAAAGCAGGTATCCGATTAAACCTGAAGCATCCCACTTTCCCAAGCTTTAACCATGTTTTTCCTCTGGGGTTTTCTTTTGCTCAGGGCATTTTAAATCTGTCAGGAATCAAATTTGAAGATCACTCCCTTAGAGTTTAGTAGAAGTGGCAAGTGGAAAACTTGAACCACAATGTAGCCTTGTATAAACACTTGTTTTTTTGAAATCAAAAAGCAATGAGGCCCTTCAAAAATAAATAAAGTTCATGCCTTTAAAGAGAATTTCAACTTTTCCAAGAAAAAAAGTTATTATTCCAATTACACAGATATTCCTCACTTCTTTAAACACATCGAGTCATTGCTAGCCCTGAAGTCTTTGCGTAAACTGTTCCTCCTGCCAGCGACAACACCCTACCATAACAACCAGAACACCTTGGATCTTCCCACTTTTCATAATTCCCCTTAAATACAATCTTCGAGAGACCTTCTGTAATTTTCCTTCTAGGCAGATCAACTGTCTCAAAACTTTCTTTCCTCCGTAACACTTGAAGCAATTTCTAATCATTTGATACATTTGTTTGCTTTATTTATCTCTTGCTGTATGCCCCACTAGACTGAACTCCCTGAGGGCAGACCCCAGCATCTGTACAGATAACCTTAATACTCATTTCACCTAACTGGTAAACCATGTGCCTTCACAGTAAACGAATAACACCAACTTTAACCCAATTTCTCAATCAATATTCTGTCACCTACAGCATTTGATTACAGTAACATAAATACAATTTAGCAACCATACAGATAGGTTTCAAAAGGCGGATAGGAGAACAGCCGCAGAAAAAAATGTGAAACTCCCAAAACAGTTTAGTAGAGGCAAGAAGAAATGTTCCAAAGATGTCCTGGATTTTCCCTTGTCGTCTGCCATTTCAATCACCAAAAGCTTATAAACTAAGATAACATGCATACAACTAAGAATACAATGAGATAAGTACTTCAACCCATAAAAGGTATTTCAAAGTTTATGACATGCATTTGTATATTAATCTTATTTCTGGCCATGTTTTTTATCTTAACTCTCAAAGAGAGAGCTTTTGTTCTCTTGGAATTTTTATTAACTCTTACATATTCCTGTAAGCTATTTCAATTCCATTTCTGGAACAAGGTGAGTTGTTTTTTTTGTTTTGTTTTGTTTTGTTTTGTTTTGATGTCAGGATATTATGGGAGTACAGATGTTTAGGTTACGTATGTTGCCCTTGCTCCCCCTGCCCCCCCACAAGGTGAGTTTTGAATTACTAAATGAGAACTGTTATTTTAGAGGTATTTTAAAAGGACACTCTAGCAAGAGAAATTATTCTGGCCTGGAACAATTAGGAACAGATTTCCAGAGGACAGGCCTTGTGGAATGGGTGGGAGCTCCCCAGATAGAGTACCACAGGGAAGGGCACACACAAACAGGAACAACGAGGTTGCCCGTTGCAAAGTGAGCTCTGTCTACTAACCTGAAGACTGGCATTGGGGTCACCAACCATTAAGCACTTAGTAGAATCCCCCGGCCAAGATGGCAGAGGCCTGAGAGGACACGAAAAATGAAGGCTGACTACTAAAGGAGGCTTTGGAGGAAGAACAGAGGAGGCTGGGCCACTCATTTAATCAGCAAACATCTCCTGTAGATCCAGTCTTTTTGGAAACTTGTACGATACAAAAGTGACAAAAACACTTGCTCTGGACTGCACAACCTAGTGGGAAAGGCAAGCAGCTGAACAGGCAATGACAACGCAGTTTAACAGGGATTCTTACAGAGGTAAACTCGGAGTGCCCCGAATCCATAGAGGAACACTCTAAAAATCAAGAACTAGATATTTAGACACGTAATTCCAAGACTTATCCCTTTTGACATTCATGAAAGTAGGCAGGAATTTTCTAGAAAAACACAAATAAGTGAAATGGTACACAGCTTAAAAGACCTTAGTACCTTGGCCGGGCGCGGTGGCTCACGCCTGTAATCCTAGCACTCTGGGAGGCCGAGGCGGGCAGATCGTCCTGAGCTCAGGAGTTTGAGACCAGCCTGAGCAAGAGTGAGACCCCATCTTTACCAAAAATAGAAAGAAATTAATTGGACAGCTAAAAATATATATAGAAAAAATTAGCCGGGCATGGTGGTGCATGCCTGTAGTCCCAGCTACTTGGGAGGCTGAGACAGTAGGATTGCTCGAGCCTGGGAGTTTGAGGTTGCTGTGAGCTAGGCTGACGCCAGGGCACTCGCCCCAGGCAAGAGAGTGAGACTCTGTCTCAAAAAAAAACAAAAAAAAAACAAAAAAAAACAAAAAAAACCTTAGTACCTCATACTAACTGTATTATCAAGTTTGGACGAAGCCAAATCACCATCCAAGATCAATGATTCATCTATCAACTGTCATGAAGAGGAACTCCATAGTTAAGTGCATTAATGTAATTTCAAACTATGTCGTATCGGAATAGTTTCCAAGACATTTTGGCTTCTCAAAATAGAGTATAAACCCACCTAACAAAGCTAGCCTTTTTGAAAGCAAATCCATCTGAGCAAGCCATTCGGCTCAGAGGAAACAGCTTTCCAACTAGTCACGGGCATGGTGTAAACAACACATGCAATTGACTGACCCACAATTTATGAGTTACCCAGATGCTCTTTAATTATGTTTCAAAATGCCAAATGATTTTTCCATTCAGAAAATTGTTCCCAGCTTTTTTTTCCTCAGGAAATGAAAGATTTGGCATTTACTTGCTTAAGAAGGAGGAACGCTGTCAGTACTGATGCCGTGCATCCAGGAGTTACTTAAACATGGAATTCCCTCCCCATAAGCTCTTACCCCAGCCTGAGACTTACAGGGGGAGGCAGCAGCTCTGTTGCATGTGTGTGTTGTCATGTGTGTGGTAACTCAGGCTGGGGGTAGGAAAATATACTTCACAGGAGTGGCGAACATGAAAGGCGACCAAAACCTTGAAATAAACACTTTTTTGAAAGGATGTTTAGAAACAGCCTGTACAAACAAAGAAATTCAGAAATAAACATACTATTGAACAATCTACATGATCTATTGTAGTGTTAATACTCCCCCCCCTTTAAGTTCTACACTGCCACGTGCTTTACCTGTATTTACTTTTGTGAGTACTGTGATAAAGGTATCACTACACTCCGTTTTTACAGATAAATCATGGAGAAGCCAAATACATCAGCCTCTAAAGCTGATGCTTCAACATTCAAAACTGGTAAATATTCCTGTACGTAAGACTGAAAAAACATAATCAAACTCCTCATGCAGACCCCGAGGTCCACAACCAGGGCCAATTTCGACTCCCCCACCCTGGAACATTTGGCAAAGTCTAGAAACTTTTGTGATATCACGATTGATCTGGCATCTAGTGGGAAGAAGCCAGTGATGTTGGTAAACATCCTACTCCCCCCACAATAAAGAATCATATGGCCCCAAATCAACAGTCAAGCTCAGTCAATAGTGCTGAGGTTGAGAAACACTATCAAGGAGGAATACAGATCTCCAAAGAATACCAAAGCCATGATTTTCCAGATGTGTCCTATGGTTGGTTCTTAAGGGGCCCATTGGCGGCTGTCTAAGACAACAAAAAGGAAGCCGAGAAGGTACCTGGGCTAAGGTTGTCTCTTCATTTCTATATATGAGAGAAGGAAGGGAGCAGTGTAAACATATGTGAAGAAAGTGTTCTGCACCTAAAAATAAATCTAGTCAATTCCATAGGAGCCATCATCAGTTCTGCTATTTTACTATTGCTAACTTGCTCATGAACAACCCAAATGGCTAGAAAAATCCCCCTGCAAATGGATATGACAGGGACCCAAATGATATAAGAATGGCAAGAAGGTAACAAATGAATGAAATGGAGCTCAACAGGGACTGTGGAAAAAAAAAAATTTAATAAAAATAAATAAAATAGAACAAAGCATGGTCTGTCTAAAGAGGTCAGTAGAACTGACCCAGTAGAAATCCTTCTGATATAAAAAGACCCAAATCTGTCTCACTCCAACTTCCATTATTGGTCATCCATAGGACAAATATTTGCAACCAATATCATGCAACTTCCCTCCTTTTTGTCCTATATCCCCAGATACCAGACTAAACATCATGGCAATCACTCCCTCATTCTTTTAGCTCTTCACCATGTGAAATGGATCCAGATCTTCTCAGCAAGTCATGAGTCTGTTTCTGAATGCATTTTAAAATACAAATTCTAGAAAACATGGTGGTGAAAAGATAGTCTAAAAAATTTTACATTTATCAATTTAATTGTTAATTTGTCTGCCTCTAGCAACTAGACTTCCAATTTTTTATTAACTGTTATTTCCCCAGAACATTAATTATGCCTGATATTTGGTAAGCAGTCAATAAATACGTGATGAATAAATGAATTAAAATATCCTTACTAGTTTGCCAGATATGACGATTCTATTAATGGAGCCAGAGACTTGTGGACCTCTTTTTCACACCACAATGCAGTGAAGATGCACCGAAAAGGAACTGTTGATGGAACCATCACTAGCTCATTTTTCAAGTGACTATTTCATGTGAAAGATTATGGGCTGCAGTGGCAACAACCTGTGGTTCAGTTTCCCACATCCTCAACTACAAAATGAATTTTGGTTTGTTTCATTATAATGTAAAGCAGCAGTCCCCAACCTTTTTGGTACCAGGGACTGGTTTCATGGAAGACAATTTTTCCACAGATGGGGCCGAGGAGGGGAATGGTTTCAAGATGATTCAAGCACATTACATTTACTAAGCAATCAAACCTCTCTGCTAATGATAATCTGTATTTGCAGTCTCTCCCCAGCGCTAGCATCACCGCCTCAGCTCCACCTCAGATCACCAGGCATTAGATTCTCACAAGGAGCGCGCAACCTAGATCCCTCGAATGACATGAGCAGTTTACAGTAGGGTGTCAGCTCCTATGAGAATCCAATGCTGCTGCAGATCTGACAGGAGGCGGAGCTTATGCGGTGATGAGAGCGATGGGGAGTAGCTGTAAATACAGATGAAGCTTCGTTCCCTTGCCTGCTCTGTTCCTAATAGGCCAGGGACCAATACCTGTCTGCAGCCCAGGGGTTGGGGATCGTAGATGTAATGGTTTATAAAAAGCACCAGGTAGGATTGTATATACATTCTGAGCTATGGTTAAAAATATCTATATACACAAGCAGTAGCGGAAAATACACCCTAAAATACATTAGGAAAACAAGAACATCACTCTTACCAATTCCATTCAACACTGTACTGAAGATTCTAGCTGGGGCAACTAGGCAAGAAAAATAAAAGACACCCAAATTGGAAAGGGAGAATTAAAACCACCTCTACTCACAGATGACGTGATCTTGTATACAGATCCCATAAAACCAACTATTAGAGCTAATAAATGAATTCAGCAAGGTTGCAGGATACATAATCAATAGACAATCATGTACCGAATAACATTTCAGTCAATGATGAATCGCATACAACTGTGGTCCCATAAGATTTTAATGAATTTTTTTAACTGTACCTTTTCTGTGTTCTGGCTAAACACCATGGCAATCACTTCCTCATTCTTTTAGCTCTTCATCATATGAAATGGATCCACTTTAGATACACCAATATTTACCACTGTGTTACAATTGCCTACAGTACTCAGTACGGTAACACACTGGTACAGGTTTGTAGCCTACGAGCAATAGACTGCACCATATAGCCTATGCGTGTAGTAGGCTATACCGTCTAGGCTTGCGTAAGTGCACTCTAAGATGGTCCCGCAACGATGAAGTCACCTAACAATGCCTTTCTCAGAATGGATCCCTGTCATTAAGTGATGTATGACTATATAAAACTTAGTTATTTTTCTACATGCTAGCAATGAACAATCTAAAAATGAAATTAAAAAAACCAATTCCATTTAAAAGAGCATTAAAAATACTTAGGAATAAATTTAACGAAAAAATACAAGAATTATATACTGACAATCATAAAACACAATGGAAATAAATTAAAGAAAACCTAAACAAAAGGGAAAGACAGTTCATCTTTATATATCAAAAGACTAAAAACTGCTCTAATATTTCAATCTGAGTTGATCACAAGGACACAGAAAAACACACCCGGAAACACAGAAAGAAAGCTGTCCCTAGGGTTTTCATTGCCTTACGAATCAACTCTCAAGGTGTCTCACCATGTAAAGCGAATAATAGCCTTTTAGTCCTAGAGCTCACACTGCCCAATGATTTTAGTAAGGAATTTTTACAACTTGGGTTCATTACTTATTAAAAAAAGGAAATGCTGTTAACTCCACAGGATTTATTCCTGGTGAATTTATGTTGGTATCTTAATGATCACTACTTTTCAGTTTTTTACACACTTGACTAGATTTTTTCCATTACTATAAGAAAGCAGTTGAAAAGATCAAAGAATTCTGGTATGCACGGGTTAGTGATCTTAAAGCAGAAGATGCATTAGTAGTGAAACCATGTAACTTGACGCATCTACAAACTGTCAAAGTATATTAAAATATACCGTACCCTGACTCCACAGTTACAGGAGTCGTGTTTTATAAACCCGGGAAAACATCAAGCCACGACCAAAACAGAAATGCAAGCTAAAGAAAATTGGTGTTCACATTTTATATTGCTTATCCTGACTCAGCAATCAACAATTAAACAGAACTCCAAAGAATTAAATCCTACCTGCTCACACCTACTACTGCTATTGTATGGGGAAGGCTCTGCAGGGCAAATGGATCCATCACTCAGAAGGCTTGTCAAATCTCCTGAAATTAATTTCTTCCCATGTGACCCAGCAAATTCCCCAATATTCATAAAAGGCTCCATCGATAAAACAGAAAGTGTTAAGTGTTTCAGTCAATTTTGGTGATAAATGCTAGAATATGAGAACAATTCTGACACCCTGACACTTCTACTGAAAATTGTCTCATACGAAAAGTCCCAAATTTAACAACAGAGATCTCAGGAAGTACTTCTCTCATGTAATGAGCCTGGGCAGCATTTCAAATTAAACACTCTATTGTGCAAGGAGCTAATTATGTTAAGATTAAACCCAAAGAATGATAGGGACGTTTACTGTACTTTGAGTAATTATGCTTGCCTTCTATAGTCAAGAATACAATTTGCTCTTCCTAATTCCAAAAGGTCACTAACCCAATAAATTCCACAACACATAGCTTGTTTGGAGTTTAAATACTTTGGAACCAAAGAGATTTTTTTTTCTTTCACCAAATAGTATTCATTTTCTTTTATTGTCATAATTTTCATTATTCTAGTCCCACTGCACCATAAGTTTCCATATGCAAACATGTTAATATCCCATGAGCATGTGTCTGATGTGCAATTAAGTAGTTACTACTTTTTCTACCAAGGCATACCAAAAAAAATACTGGCGTTTATCCTGTTTAGTATATTTTTATTAACCACTCAATTATGATTAATTTCTGTAAATTGTTTGGTCAGCTGTTTCCCTCCTTTCTGGTCTAATGATAAACTACAGAACATCCACATGTAGGCACCTTTGTGGCTTCTCTGTGGTTTACTTGTTAACCCCCTGCCAGGAACCTAAGCATCTGTACCAGAATTTAAAAACCCAAAATTAACTTCTGAGGGCCAGCCAGGCCAGCATTCCCATACACCTCTCCACTGCTGCAGAACATCCACGTTCTCAATATTTAGGGAATAAATACCCAAATGCTAAGGCCTGTGCTCCCTGCATAACCAAAGTGGTCCCCCCAGATAAATAAAAGCTGGAAACTGTAAGAGTTAAATATGATTTTTCTTCTTTGCAAATTAAAATATAAAATGTTGTTATATGTGGACCCAGATGATTGATGTCCAGGAAGCTACACTTCAGAAACAAAAGAAATAAAAAGGAATGCAAAGATTGCACAAAAGCAAAGGCCCCAGACTCTCCTTCTACCACAAAAATGTAAGCTGTGTTTGTTTTTATTTTTTAATCAAGGTAGTACTTCAAGAAGTTCTATTTTTTAATGTCAGAAAGGGGAGCGGGGAGGTTTAAGGGAGGAATATAAGAATGTTTAACATTTTATGAATGAACTCTTACAGATTGCTGAAATTAAGTCCTGAATTTGTCAATTCTGACAAATTCAAAAAATATAATATTTTATAGTAGATACATGATATTACATAGAAAAATATATACTGAAAAAAAGCCACAGATTACTGTTAAGAGGGGTGGAGGAAGCTAATTAAAAGGGCTTACACAATACGATTTCAGTCTATTTAACATACATCGCGCAGACTCAGGTTTGTGAAATAAAAATCTGGTACCTAACTTCACAGTGGGAGGTAGTCTGGTGACGCTGGAAGAAGCAAGTGAAGACAGGAAAAGAGTAGAATTCTCGCTTCTACTTTATATCATTTACATTTTTACAATAAGCCTGTTACTTTTATAACAAAAAAAAAATGCCAGGTACTAACCTCCAAAAAGTTTATTAATGTATCCTTCCAATTTTAAAAATTAATTTGTCATTTAATATTTATAACCAACTCTTTCATGGTTTTGTAACTCATAAAATAAACATATTTGTGAACTGCGATTTAAATTGCTATCCGGATAAGAAGAGAAACCGTTTAACTGATTGGGTTATACATATTAATTATTGCTTTTTTAAAAACAAATTTGTATTGAACAAGGTTTGGGTTTATAGAAAAGTTGCAAAATAGTACAAAGAATTTCCTTACACCCCTCACCCGGCTTCCGGCTTCCTCAAATGTTGACATGTAGCACAACAATAGTAACACGATGATCAAAACCAGAAAATTAACGTGGGCATGATCCTATACTGAATGACAAACTTTATTTGAATTCTACCAGACTTTCTCCTAATGTCCTTGTTCAATTCCAGGATCCTACACCGAATTTAGTTATTATTTCTCCTTAGCCTTCCCCAGTCTGTAATAGTTCTTCAGACTCCTGGTCTTTCATGATCTTGGCAAAAGAATACTGATCGTTACTGGAGAATGTCCCTCAATTTGGGTGTGTCTCACATCATCCCTAGACTAGAGTGAGGTTACACATTTTTTTGAGAGTAACACAGAAGTAATGTGTTTCATTGACAGACATTGGGCTATCAAATACTCAAATGCAGAAGCCCTTATTTGTGATACTTTTTTAAAAAACTGCTTTCAGTCAATCATGATTAAGACCTTCAAAAGTAGAGAATGGGTTTCAGTTACAATGTCTCCCCAGTACCACTGGGGTCCTTCACCTTGGGTTCTTATCAAAGCAGGTAAAAAATGAAATGGAATGTGGCCTGTACCTTATCTTAATTCCAGGCAGAAGGTGGGAGTGAAAAAAAAAAATCCAATTGCCTCTGCAAGCTTTGCTCTCCAGTTATATCTCTGTGAGAAATGATGGCACTCTTAAAAGTAAGAACAGAAAGACCTTGGCAACGGCGCGAAGATGGTCTCATAAAGGGTGTGTGTGTGTGCGTGCATGTATGCATGTGTGTGTGTAGCTGAGGCATGGCTCCAAGCAGACAGCCCTCCATCTGATAGATGTCTGAATCGTCAGCTACCCAAGTCCCAAAATATAAACACAGAGCAAACAGCTCCTTCAAGCCACTAGGTACTCTTCATTTTGAAACACTTCCCAGTTTCTCTTATATATAAAGATGGCACTTTACTGATTAGTCAAGTAGCCTGTATAATTAACATTAAAAACATTATGATTCCTTTAAAAGAGGATCCTCTCTCTCTCAAAGCATTTTGCCTTGCAGATGGAATCAAGTACTTCTAACACCATCCCCAAGCAGTCCCAGGGCTCTTCTGAAAACAGCTCCCTGAATGGTATCAATAGGAAATAGCTCCTCAAGTGTCAGTTGCAGAACCAGAACATAGCGGAAAGAAGGCTCCAGCCCTTATTAACACTATCCATATTCTAAGCAGGTCTGTGCTTTGATATGATTTCTACACACTGAAAAGAGAAGACGAAAATGAGATGAGAGATCAAAAGCCAGAGCAAAAGATTTCCTGAGATCTTTATCTACTCTGAATCTCTCTTCTTTAGATAAGGGCCCATGGCAGAGGAAAGAGGAGAAAGAATTTTTAAAGGAAACAATTTTCTATTCCTGCTCAACCTGTACAGCTGACAGAGTCCTAGAATATGTGGGACTTTCAGGTTTGCTTCTCTCCTGACCTGCTTTGTCTTTCAGTGCTGCATAAGAGGAATTCTTTTATGCTGGATTTATTAAACACTGAACGACCAACATAAAGAAGTCTTGGAACTTCAGTTGTGGGCATCAGACTACAACTCTCTCATTAGCCTTAGGGCAGGGATTCTCAATTCCAGCATTATTAACATTTGGGGTTACATCATTCATTGCTGTAGGGAACTGTCTTGTGCTTTGTAGGATGCCTACTGGCATCCCTCTAACCACACTAACTCCCCCTCATCCCAAATTGTAACGATCAAAATTGTCTTCGCACATTGCCGAATGTAAGGCCAGGCGTGATAGCTCACGCCTGTAATCCTAGCGCTCTGGGAGGCCAAGGCAGGAAGATCGATTGAGGTCAGGAGTTCGAGACCAGCCTGAGCGAGAGTAAGATCCCATTTCTACTAAAAATGGAAAACATTAGCCAGGCATGGTGGTGTGCACCTGTAGTCCCAGCTACTCAGGAGGCTGAGGCAGGAGAATCCCTTGAGCCCAGGAGTTGGAGGTTGCTGTGAGCTAGGGTCACGCCACAACACTCTAGCCTGGGCAACAGAGCAAGATTCTGTTCCAAAAAAAAAAAAAAAGAACATTGCCAAATGTCTCAGCGGGGAAGGGGAGCACTCCTGGTTGAAAATCAACCACTATCCTAGACCAAGTCCTAAAAATTTAGAGTGAGTGAGAGTGTGTGTGTGTGAGTGCGCGTGTGTTTATGTGTGGAAAATAAGAAGGAAGAAAGGAGAAAGGAAAAAGGAACTGTGGGCATTTAAGTGAAAAGGGAGGCATTTACCTCTCTGACTCAAAAATTACCCCACCCTAGAAGTGCCTACAAATTTGAAATTATCCTGGTGACTTTAAATACCCAATTCATCAGCTCCACTGAAAAGACATTTGCATTGGCTAGATAAAGCATGGGGAGTAATACATTTGGTGAGACAGGGTCAAACTTGAGAGCTTGAGCTTCCCCATGGGGGCTAAGAGAATCCAGCAAAACATGCTAATAAAGCCACCTCAAAGTCTCAAGACGTGAAACAGAAAGAAAACAGGTAGCACCTGTTGATTACACTGCCCAGGCAGGGCTTGAGCTGCAAAGACAGCAAGGAAATGGTGCGGACATGGTGTTATGGACTTTGGATTCTTGTGGCCATGATAGTCTGGTTCAAGCTTCTATTGCCAGTGTCCTGTGACTCTGTTTTAGAGTTCTTTTTCCCATATCGAACTATAACAATAAGAAACAGCTAACATCTATTCTGTGTCAAACACTGTCTTGTACTTAAAGCAACAGAAATAATCCCATTCAGTCCCCAGTACTCTCGTGGAGAGTTTTACAGGGGCAGCAACGGGACAGAAGGGGGTTGACTCTCTTACCTCCTGTCCCACACTCAGTAACCACAGAAGCTGAACATAACCCAGAAAGGCAGCCTCAGGAGCCCTGATCACTTAGCTACTCGTTTACACTGCTTTCGGAACCATCACTCATTTTGTTCGCACGTCAGAGAGCTAATGGGGAAAATGGTAAGCAGAGAATGGAATGGAAAAAACTACTCCCCACCAAAATACCCACATTCACACAAAACTCTTCATTGGGCCACACAAGACCAATTTATTTTCCTCAAGAGAACAGTATTTTATAACATAAATGCCAAATGCAGCCTGTAGTCCATCCCATAATATTTTTCTTCTTTTCTACTAGCTATCCAAAATTAAGAACTGTTGCAAGTGCCCAGAAACAATGGAACTAACAGCCATGCAGTCAGTCACTACTGCATTTGACAAAATTTAATGTTTTTGCTATTTTTGCTTCAGATCTGTTTTAAAATTTAACATATGAAATCTTATAGGTAAAGCAAAAATTTATCCACGTTGTCCTGTGGGTCCTATTTATTCACTGTAGCAATTGCATGGTCCCCAAAAGTATATGAATGAACAAACCACAGCGAAGTCACCTATTGCCTGGTGAAGGTCATTTGGGTTGTAGCCAGTTTTCCTCCATTACAAACTGCTGTTATAAATATTCTTGTACATGTCACCCAAGCTACATGTTTCAAAATTTCTCTAAGTTATGAATGTAATTACCTAATCCAAAAACATAGAAATCTTCAACTTTATGAATTACTATGTAGCTCCCCCAAATGGCTGTATCAGTTCATTCCACCCAATGATGGCTCTTCTAAAAGAAAAAAAAACAGTCACACTTTATGATTCTAATCAATTCTCTGACTCTTCTTTTCATTCCATTGATGGTGGGTCTGATCCACAATCAACTCCTCAAATGTTTTAAAGATGGATCTTAAAGGTGGAATGTCATTTCAAGGACAGCATCTCTGTATCCAAATGTAGTGGTTTTACCAGGCTGGGTACTTTGCTTCTGGATGACGTCTACATTATTCTGGGAACATATGACCTGGACATGCAAAAAGTCTCACACCCAAACCAGCCCAGGGACTGCTGATCTCTCAAGAGCAGCACACTAGTGCAGCCTGCTGGGGCGGATGACTTGAAAAGCTCCCCAAGAGAAATAACTGTGACGTTTTCCATGTATATGATACTATACTACATGAATGGTCATGAAAAAAAAAAACTGGGATTAATATTGAATGAGCATTTACTCAGGGCCAGGCAATCCAAGCACCTGCCTGCACCATAAGCCCTCCTGAGAACTAAGTGTGATTCCCACTTTACAGATGGGGAAGTCGGGGCTCAGACAGAATAAGTCACTAGTCCAAGATCACAAAACTAGAAAGCCACAGAGCCAAACACTAGAACCAATTCATTCTAACTCCAGAACCAACATTCTTACTGCATTTCAAATACCACCTGCGCTAGACAGACTGTCCTTTTGTGCAAGTACACGTTACTTTCCAAAGGAAAATGTATTTATTTGGCCCAATCCTGTCCATAACAAGACATTTTGAAAAGTGTTTCCCTTACTGAGGTTTCAACAGTCAATGGAGTATAGGAGAAAAGCCCCGTTATCCCAGAAGCAAGCATCGCTGCCCTGGTTGAATAGAGCAAGGGGGTATTCAACCATCGAGAGCTCTGGCTCGGAAAGCTCTGGCTCTGAGCTTGGCTTCTGAAAGGTTAGACAAGAACACTCAGCTCTAAAACACAGATCCCTGGATCCTTAATGCCTAAGGCCTTTAAAGTTAAACAGCCTTGCTGAGAAACAGACAAAAAGAGAAAGAGAGAAAAAGAGAGTAATTTATCTCCTTTAAAAAGGAAGGCAAGCTGGCAATGTTGCCGGGGAGCTGCAATTCCGAAAGGCCTTGGTGATTTCCAGGCCCTGCTGCCCTGACGACCAAAGCCACTACCCCCACATCAGTGGGCAGTGGAATGCAAGATGAATTCTAGAATATAAGGCTAGAGAGAAACAAATCTTCCCATCAAAAAACCTTTCTTCATTTCATGGAAGTTACTGTAGATTCTATCAAATGATTTTGACTATGATCCAATAGGGCCCACAGGACAAAATTTGTTCTGTTACAACCAAACACCCAGGGAAAGTCAGCATTTTTATGCTGTTTTTAAAAAAATGGGAATGTGGAATACTGGAAGGGACCTTTCAAGACACTCTGCTGGTTGCCCCTACATTCTAAGAAAAAGAAACTGAAGCACAGAGAGACTGACGGGCTTAAGAAAAACTATACTCAATTTTCTTGAAACCTCGCAATTTGAATATCATCTGTAAGTAACTCTACCCCACTGCTGATTTCTAAAGTGATTTTAAAAAACATTTATTAGTCATATTCATTAATTGAGCTTTCAGTAAATGACCTAATTTATTTCATAAACAGAAGCATAGCACACAACTCAGTTATCATTACTATGATTGCATCATTACTATGATTGCCTCTATTTTAACCAACATTTCAATAGAACTTTACAGTTTATACAGACAGCACTTTCATAGATTTTATATAATCAATCTGATACTCAAAACTGGGAGGTAAGAATTATTTTTCCTACTTGACATTGGAAAATGTAGCATCGGCAAAGTATGTTATATATAAAAACTACAATATATGTGTGTGTGTGCGTATATATATCTCCCCAACAAACAGCAAGAAAACAGAATGATATTTTATATATGCTAGCATCTATGTATATTTTTATCCTAGGATCACAGAAACAATATGCTGAACATTTCCTACTGCTATGGACTAAACATTTTGTGATCTCCCCAAATTTGTATGTTGAAACCTCAAAATTCGCATGTTGAAACGTACCCCTCAAGGTGATGGTATTAGGCGGTAAGGCCACAGGGAGTTGAGGCCTTTGCCAGGTGAAAACTCAAGACACAGTGATGATGACAAAGAGGAGGGGAGAGAGGAGGAGGAGGAGGGTGACGGGGTCAGGGTGGCATTGGGGTAGCAGAGGAGAGGGGAGTCACAGGAGCATTTAGGTACTTAGTCAAGAACGGCACCCAGGGCTTCCGGGCACAGCACCAACAATTTTGGAATGTTCACAAGGTGAGCACATTACAGAAGCAACTGCAGCCATCTGAAATATGTGCAACCACCTAACTAAAAAGCAAATATTCATTCTGAGTTTTCATACTTTTTGAGACATGCAGCCAAAATAGTGAAATGTGATTTTATTTCTCACAAAGACCTGCCCTACAGACTGACCACAAGATGGTTTTTCACTCTGTCCTTGCAAAAGAATTTGTACAAAGACACTCTTAAGTCAAGATAGAAAAATAAATTCTGAATTGCATGAGACGCTTCAGAGATGTAGGAAATCTATGAAGAGAGATCTGGGTCCTACTCCTCATCTGAATCGAGTCCGCCACGGGCAGCAGCATCGTTGAAGGCACAACTGACAGGAAAGCGATAACGAATGAACCAACGCCAGATCCCTCAGGGCTAAAATAAAATTAGCAGCAGGGCAGGCCACAGTGTTCAGCAAGTGAAATCCCATCCCCCTAACAGTCTACAAAGCAGGAAAGCCACACAGAAGACCAGAGTTGCTTTATAAAAAAGTTTAGATGGAGCTGACCAACCCAAAGGCCAGAAGAGCTCATGATTCGACTAAAGTCTATTAAAAAAAAAAAAAATTCTGAGCAAGTCGTCCAACAGACCTTGTTATAAACATGCACGCTGAATTAAACATGAGGCTATTTCAGGTACAAAGACCAATGCCCAAAGGAGTTCAAAACAATAGGAGAACCAGAGAGGCTGGCCTCAGAAACCTTGAGAACTACAAGGAACAGTATCTGACCCCAACCCTGGATGGTTTGCTTTATTCGTGCTTACTCAAACAAAAAGCTATCCTTTTACAAACAATGTTCTGTTACAAATTAGCCTCTGGGTAATTCTATAAGCCAAATGTGTTCAGTTTGCCCAAGAAAACCTTTGAAGTCAAACTCACACAAGAAAAATTTAAAAGAAAGAGGAAAGAGACAGGAAGGGAGCAGATGAACAGGGAAGGGCAGGGGGAGGCAAGGGGGGACACTGAACGCCGTGGCCGAGCCGGCCGGACACAGTGCATCAAGGAGCAGCAGGAAGGCCAGGGGCTTGGGGCAGAGTGGTGGGACACGAAGCCAACGAGATAACCAGGGGCAAGATGATATAAGGCCTTTCTTCTGGCACCTGGGGATTTGGGAGTCAATTCTCAGAGAAGCAAGAAATCGTGAGATGGTAGCAAGCCGAGGTGTGCCATAAACCTTAACTTCTCTCATCCTGGGGCCTTTCCTCCATGAGACAAGCTGTAACAGGATCCACTGCACACAGCTGTTATGAGGATGAAATGTGATAACTAACATTGTAAACCCCCAGTCCAGAGTCTGGCACAACTGGCTCTCAGGACACGCCTCCCCTCTTCTCCTCTGTAATTCTTCAGTTGGTTAACGGAGAATGTGAGGGGAGGCTTATGTGAAAGAGGAGACCAGGGTGCTGTACCGAACCAGTCCTACCTGTTGAATGCATCTACAGGATGGCCCAGGAGCAATGGAAACACCCCAGCTTCTCAAGCTCTGGGTTCCCCAGAGAAAGGGGCTTGGCCCAAGGGCTCAGACTCCCTGCTGAAGAAAGACCACCGTGCTCAAACTCTACAAGCCATCCCTAGGCCTCATGGGCTTCATGCAGTTCTGGGCTTCCCTCGCCTTACAAAGGGTGAGAAGCATCTGTGTGTTCCTGCAACTCAATTTATAAGGGAAGACCTATGTCCTCCATCTCTCAAACACCACTGCCAACCGGCACAGGATATGTGCTCCGAGAATCCCTACGGAAGAGAAAACGAGAGAGGGGGAGAAGAGGTACAGGGTGAAGAGCTTGGACTGTCCAGTGACAGGGACCTGCCCTGAGACCCCGTTTCTGCCACTCGGTAAAATGTGTGACCTTGGGCACTCTATCGTACCTCTCTGGGCCCCAATTTCCCTATTTTTAATATGAAGATAAGAGTCATGAAAGGATCAAAGGAATGATAGGTGTAAAGAGCTTAGTGCACGGCTCATAAAAAGCAATGAATTATTAAAGTTATTATTATTATAAAATAAAAAGGGGAGAAAGAAGAGAAGGGAAAAGCCTCACTCTAGAAAGGCCATCAGCTTCAGCTATGCATGCACAGCCTCCTACGCTAGCTGGTTACCCAGCAGGCATCTACTTCCCTCGGCTTTTTCCTTCCATCAATTACCCATTTAACCATTCTCACTTCAGGCTACCAAGTCAGCTCAACAGGGGCCGCTGGTATGTCTCCATATGCAATTGCTCCTTGGCCATGGAGGAGGGCGGGCAGGGGGTATGAGGCCGTGCCAGGCACCCGATGGGGCCACCATCAACACCTGCTGTTGCTGAATCACAGCGACAAGAAAGTCCTGCTCAGTTCCAGAAGGAACTTCTGGGGCCAGGAGGCCATCTGGTACTGATCCCTTTCCAATCCCAGGCAACATGACCAAGAACTACTCCTGGCTGGAAGGATGATGTTCTACCCAGCTGACAAGAAGCCTTGAAACTCCTATCAAACCATTCTCTGAGCTCCGGCCCTAGCACTCACGTAGTCTCTCTTCCGCAGCAAACACAAGTCCCTGTTAGGACAGAAGGGCAGCCAGTTCCAAGGAGTGTAAAATTGTGTTTAAATGGAATTTTTACAGAAAGGAGGTATGCTCACTTCTCTCCCTCAACTCTGAGCCAAGTGTTCCAGAATGGGGACATGCTCCCCCTTTTCCTTCTGGTCCTCAGCCACCGTCACAACCCCACACCAGCCTGGGCAGTGGGGTCAGAAGCCTTCCAGTTCCTGACCAGCACCCCTTCCTGCTCTTCTGTGAGGTTGAAGACAAGGATCGTGGTCACCGGCAAACAGAAGCATGTGTTACTACAGGCAAAATGAAAAGCATTTCATCTGTGTCAAGATGAGGAAAGGGAAGTACAGGTGTTTAATAGGCAATGTCAAATAACAAAGTGATACCTACTGAAAGTATCTGGAGGCAGCATCCCTTAAGAGCAGACAGATCTAAATCAGCCCATTCTGGATGCAGGAGGGGTGGCGCTGCATGAATTATCCACACCACAGATGAGCGAGCACAGAGGAGTTCCCTGGTTCAGTTACACCATCCCACTGGAGGCTTCCCAGTGTCCTCATGCTGGCCCATCAGAGGCGTCACAGATTTTATCTACAAACAAACCAGAGCCCATCTGACTGGCAAAGGAAGCCTGTCTCATTGCTGACTTAACTATGAAGACTTGTTACAGCAACAGCCTACAGGATGATAATGAGATGTCAGTGCCTTCTGAACAACTGCTGAATCTCAGCATTTTCTGGAAGGGTACAGATGCAGCCAGCAGAAAAAAATAAAGAGCAGCACAACACCGCAGGCCTTTCTGTGGCTGCTCTGGCTACGTGGCCATGAGAGGAAATACATCTTCTCCTAGGGCAGTGGGCTAGGAAATCTGGCTACGGTGGCAGAAGACGCATAAGCAGAAAGGAAGGAGAACTTAGCCAATGAGAAAGCCAAGGGGCTCCTTCACGCTCGTGTGGCGGAAACAGCTTGCTGCCACCTGCCCTGTCAGCGGGAGAGCAGAACAAGGCCAAGAAACGATGATTCTATTATGACTAGGTATGGGGCCATCTGCCTGAGGACAGCACCCCTAATCCCATCTACTCCCCAGCTGAGATCATAGTCAAGGAACGAAGCAGAGTCAGGACAAACTTGGGTATCAGGTCGAGGTTACCTGAGTTCCAATCTCAGCCTCCCTATTTATGAGACACATGCTTTGGACTGAGACATGTGCACCCAGTTTTCTCAGCTAGAACATGGGAACAATTATAATATGTTCCTCGTGGAATTTTTGGAGAATTAAATGAAATGCTCAAACAAGGGCTTATATATAGCTTTCTTACTGGTAACTGCTATTATTATCATTGTTGTTACTGTCACTATTGTCGTAGAAACGCATGGGTACAGCTGAGAACAGTGACTGACAGCACTCTAATTTGCCTAGTATTAACCCCACAAATATCCAAGGCATTGGATCTCCTGGCCACATACACAAAGCAACTTCCCAGTTTGCCTCTGGATGAAAGCGCTGTCATCCTCACTAAACAGCAAAAATGACCGCAGTCTCCAGACACCAGACACAGCCAAACGCTTGAACACGCAGCACAGGAGGCAGCAAAGCATAAAGTGGCCTCGGAGCATGCGAGCAAGGGAAGGACTGAGTGTGGCCCTGTGACAGTGGCGTGCTGGCACGGAGGGCTTTTCTGAGACACCAAAATATCATGACAGAGCTTCTGCCGAACCATTTAAATCGCTGTGTGGAGAAGAACACTGTGGGACAATCTGGGAAGAATGAGAAAACGGATATTGCCCATTAGGAGGAGATGGAACCCCGGGTCTTCCCGGCCTCCTTCCCAGCGTATTCCCGAATCGTGGTCTCGCCTCAATTTCCGAAGCACAGATGTAGAAGTGAAAACCTTAACATGCCTGCGCTATTTGAACGCTCCGGTTGGCTGGTGAACTGGATTTAAAGACGGCAACAGCAGGCAGAGAATTACAGCTACGAGGTGAAAAATTAAGAGCTGAAACAAATTTAGTTCACCATGCAAAGCTGAACTTGATAGTTTATTAGAGAAAGATCAAGTGACAAGCAAACTGACTCTGGGTTTCCTAATCCCTTTGGGATTTGCCTTAATTCTCCCAGAATCCTTGAGATGTTCAGTTTAGCTCCTTTGCTTGCAATTGGACAGAATTAGAAGGCCGGAGGCCTCCAAACCCAGTAATCGGGGACAGAGAGGCACCATCCACTTAGCCATCCTTCAAAGATGGACATCTTCAAAACCATGAAACAAGGTCTCTACATTTCTGTGAGGAATCAGGATGCCTCTGTCTTCTGGGGTATGAAAAGAAACCCTGGGTGAATAAATAAAGGGGTGAAGTGATAGAATAGGTTCTGATTATGCAGCAGGAGGAATTCTACAACCTCAGGTAACATTTACCAAGAATTATCAAATGCAGGTGCAAAGGAAGGATTCTGTAGGGGCTGTTTTGAATTTGTCCTCATAATAACCCCATGAGAGAGGTGTTTTTACTATCCCCATTGCACAAATGTGAAGAACTGGGGACTCGCAAGTGACCTGCCTCAAGTCCCATATCCTAGCACAGGGTAAGATGCAGGGGTGGGATCCAGAGCTACCTGGCTCCACGGCTGCTTTCCTTACCTAACACGAACCGAAACCTGGGCAACTTGTTCAGAATTGGTATTGATAACTGAGTTCTGCTAAACACGTGAGACAACACTGAGGTTCGTACCAGGTCATTCCCTACCTGCTGAACTGTCCCTTTTTTAGTGAAGGCGGGAAAAGGTTGAACTGCAAGTGCAAAGCTAGCCTTTCTTTTTACCAGTTTAAATGACAGAATTCTACGATGACCTGGAAGAAAAACCTTAAGTCATCCAAGGCTTGCAAAGAGCCGCAGGGAGCAGAACCCTGTCTTAGGAATGCAGAGTCATACTGCCCAAGGTAGCATGGGGACTCCTGAGGCCCACACTGAAAAGCTGGGATAAGCAGAAAAGGTAAAGAGAAAAAGGAAGGCACCCTTGGCCCAGTACAAATCCCTGCCCACCAACACTTGACGTTTCGGAGGAATGCCAGTCTGAGGCAGCCAGGAATTAGGTCTACACTACTGGGACCGGCAGCTAAATACACACTCCAGCTGACTTGTTCCCGAAGTGTAACCAGTTAAATTTCCACTAGATTATTTTCCCTATCTATTATTATGAAATGTTCAAAAACACAATAAAGTTGAAAGAATTTTAAGGGAACACCCATAGACCTGTCACGGTCCTGTCCATGGCTGGACTTTGAAGTGTTTCCCAGTTCCTGGGCTCCTGGCTTGGAGGATTTGCAAGCCTTGGCCCACATGATGGAGAGAGATGACAGACACTCGGCAAGTATGCGTGAAGATTTTATCGTAAGGAAAGTTTAAGGGTGCAAAGCAAAAGGACATTTCCTAAGGGGAAATGGGTCTGTCTCTGTGAGTGGAGAAGACACCATCATTCTTCTACGTTTCTCCTTTTATACGCTAGGAGTACATGTTGATGTAAAGGTCAGTTATAACTATTTATGACTATATGTCACGGGTTTGGGGGTCTGAATTTTTCCAGGTATGGACGTAACTTAAAGGTTATGTTCCAGACATTCCTTTCTCCTACATGTGTGATGGGAAAAATTGCCGTTTATAGTGTTTTTCTATTTTCTGATTAGTGGTCACTGTTCCATAGTCTAATTACCCTATTCTTTAAGACTGAAATAACTGTTTCCCTTGGTTATTTTTCTGTAACTATTTCCTTTTTATTGGTTTTCTTTAACGGTTTCCTCCTTGTTTTTGTGCTCCTATCATTCCATTATCTCTTGTTTTTCTGTCCCTAACAGACCACTGACCAAAACACTTTCATTAACATCACCAAGGAAGGCATGCAGGTGAGGCTAGTCCTCACTAAAAAATAGTGAAGAAAGGTGATTCCCCAGTACCATTCCATTGTCAACTCCTTCCTCAAGGAGTAGGAACCCTCCTCTGTGACCGGCCATAAGCACTGGCCACCCAATGAGACATTCAACTGGCTCCTTTTCTTCGTTAGACAGGTAGCCCTAGAGTCTGCACATCCTTGCGCAGGGCATCCAAGGCAACCACACTGTAGAATCAATCTCTGTTCAGAAAAAGGCACCAGGTCTTATATTTTGTTCTCATGGGTTTTACTGACTATTAAAACCGGAGGAGAGTCTAAGGGTCATCTAGGGAAATCTGATCTTTTGCTTTTACGCTCGAGGCAATTAAGACACCCCCTCCTCCCAGAGATTAAATGTCATGCCCAGGGTCATGTGGTAGGAGGGGATTTAGAACCTTCCAATAAACCACACCACCCTGAGATGTTGCAGATATGTTAACTAGACTGACACCAGACAAAAAGTAAGAAAACAGGAGGGAAATCCCTGAAATACATTTTTACAAGCAGGTCTAGAAAACGAAGTCCAGAGAAGTGAAAGATACCTGCAATCTGCTACTCTTTAAGTCTGAGAAATAACCCAGACATTAATAACCCCTCTAATACTAGACACGATTCCTTGGCCAAAGTCTCAGGGAGGCCACTGTTGTAGGTGACAATATCACAAAATTTCAATACATTTATTACATGATGATACAACTTCAAAGTATCAGAGCATTTGCCCCTTCCCCCTCTGCTTGAGTCATATCTTAATTCTGCCCCCGTAAGGTTCTTTCAATCTATTTTCACAACTCATAATGCATCTCTAAAACAGCAGTATGATCCTACCATCAGGATGCATGGCAGAAAATTCAAGTATTAATAGTACAATAAAACCCACTGGGCATCACCATGCATTAACTGCCCTAGTGTAGCAATGAGAGCAGAGGAATGCCCTCACGCCTCTAGAAGGAACTCTGCACTGATTGATATGCTAACACGTGTCCTCCTCCTCCCATCTCTGACTCATTAACACCACTCTAGGCCTCCCCATCAGGCTTGTGAACACTCCTGCCAGAGATCTGGACTCACCTGGAGCTGAAAATTACTTTGCAATAGCAAAGAACAATACTTTCCACGTAAACAACAACAAAGACAAGCCTCTCTGGTAGCCCTTGCTTCGTTTTCTTTTATGTGAATCATTTCTCCGAAGCTTTGAAGACAAAGGACGGAAGTCTACTAACAGCCAACTGATGGCAAGACAGTAAAAGGAAGACAGCATTTTCTGCCCTCCAGGGCTGTCTCCTACAATGATGCCTTTGATCAACACCTTCATGGGATTTTGGTTTTGCCTCCCAGTTTGACAAAAGCTTTGAGGAGCAATGACCATGACAATTTTTTTTTAACCAAAAAAAAGCCACTCAGTGGAAACTCTGAAGAATAAAAATTATGGCAAACGACCTGCCTCTACACCTTAAGTCACTGAAACTACCATAACACAGCCTGCTTCTTAAAATGACGTTCAGTATTTGTAAAAACCAGCAATAAAAAGAAACCAACTGTTGATCCTCGGCAATATGGATAATGCTCCAGAATATTAGACTGAATGAAAAAAGTCAACCCAAAAAGGTTACTTACTAAACGATTCCATTTACATAACATTATGAAACGACAAACTTTTAGAAAAGTAGTAGGATTTGTGGTTGCCAGGGGTTAGGGACAGGGCGGTGGTGGTGGCGGGGGGACCACGAGGAAGGTAGGTGTGCTCACAAAAGGGCAACGCTTCTTGTGGTGTTGGAGCTGTCGCGGGACTGTCAGCTTGTGGTGTTGGATTTGTGGTGTTGGACTGTCATGCGGACACACCAACTCACACAGGTGAACAAACTGTACAGAACTTAATACACACACATCCCCAGGAAAAGCTTATGAAGGACCGCCTCTATATTATTTCATACAACTGCATGTGAAATAACAGTTACCTGAAGTTTTAATTAAAAAAAAAATTGGGCATCCTTCTACACCCTGGGGGGTAAGAAGTCTTATTTTCCGCCCCCTCCCCCCCCTCCATCTAACAATGGCTTTTTAAGGCAGGGAAGGAATCACCTAAGGGATTGTGGCAGCTGAAAGGACAAGACCAGCTGTCAACAAGATGGAATATGGTGACTGGAGGACACATTAAAATTTAGGGGAGGGATTTCCTTCTCAGTCCAGCACTCTTATCATCTGTTTCAATTTCACAACCTACCTGGAGGAAGAACTTTTTTTTTTTTTTGAGACAGGGTCTCACTCTGTCACCCAGGCTGGAGTGCAGTGGCGTGGTCACAGCTCAACTGCAGTCTCAAACTCCTGCACTCAGCCTCCCGGGTAGCTAGGACTACAGGCACGCACCAGCCGCCTGACTAATTCTTTACAATTTTTTTGTAGTGACAGGGTCTCGAACTCCTGGGCTCAAGAGATCCTTCCACCTCAGCCTCCCAAAGTGCTAGGATTACAGGCGTGAGTCACCACACCCTGCCTAGAACTTTTTACTCTGAAATGTACATAGAATATTTCTTTCTCTGTATCTCAATATCTTTAGTAATGAGACTGAACAATCACACATGATTTTATGGATTGGCGTATAAACTGGAATCCCTAGTGATTTTCAGGGTTGACTAAATTATGAAGGAAATGTAGTTAATAAATGATACAGCCTATTATTGATCAAAATTAAAAATGTCACAGATACAAGCAGTTCCTTATGAAAGAAAAATGAAACATCGACATTTATACAACTGTTTACTGAGCACCTAGCATGTATGGTAAACTATCTTAGGTGCTAGAAATATACAGTGGACAAGGGAGTTTATACTATAGTGTAGGAAAAAAAAAAAAACTAGTAATTATCCATGCAGTTTAAATGCCATGCTACTTAAAAACTGTCCAACAGAAAAGTAATTTTAAGTAGTCTCTCAAGAGACTTGGGGTCAGGCCATTAGTTATCCAACTATTCAATATGGCGATCATTTGCTAGCCTTTCCATAGTTCAATTTACTTGCTCGTTAAAAAAAAAAAAAAAGTGAAGAGTCTGGAACAGTTCAGTGGGTTGGCAAACCAAACTGCCGAGGGCCCAGCAGCCATAACTGTGGACTTTCAAACCAGGACCTCAAATATGGAACCCCCTTGTGTTGTACTTGGGGTTTCCAAATGATTCTGCTTAAACAAAGTTTTCCATAGGTAAAGAGAAGAACAAAAGAGGGGCAGAGACACAGGAGGAAGGAAGACTCTAGTTCATGATGGTACCCATTTTTCCTTGCTGTAACATCCTATGATTTTAGATAAAGTGTAATTCAAAATCAGACCTAGGTTTGAATCTCAGATCCATGACTTAGTAACGCTTGGACTTGAGCTACATAATAATCCTCCTTGGGATAGATACAATGTCCTCACTCCTAAAAAAAAAAAAAATCACTGTATGGATTAAAATTTTTAAAATGTCCCTAAGGTCTTTAACAATATCTAGTACATATTAGGTATGTAATAAATGGTCAACAGTATTCTCATGATAAAGGACTCCAGCATCATTAAATATTTTAAACCATTAACATTAATATGCATACAAAGTACAAATATTTTGAAAAGGAACACTATCACTCCTTTTGAGAGTCTCCACTAGATTAACCTTTATTCTACTTAAAAGTTTTTCAAAGTCGAACCCTAAACAAGTCAGAGACACAGCCATAAAAATAAAAATATTATTTAGGAATTTTTCAGCTCAATCTCCTAATTCTTTTATTATGCCCTGTATACATAAAACATTAGAAGTGATGTTTACTAAAGCAGGAAGAAAAAAGAGAAACTATTTATTTTTAAATTTACGGGTAGACAGTTTAT
The DNA here is from genome assembly GCA_004363605.1 of Indri indri. Classification (NCBI taxonomy): domain Eukaryota; kingdom Metazoa; phylum Chordata; class Mammalia; order Primates; family Indriidae; genus Indri; species Indri indri. The sequence goes on from RJWJ010000037.1 coordinate 187,326, forward strand.
TAAAAGGAGTTTGTAATGAACTAGTCGATCATGCAATCATGCTAGACATAAGCACCAGGGTTATAATCTTTAAATTTCAATTTACAGTCTTCTCTAAATACACACTAAGGCATCATAATTAAAAGTTTAGGAGATTTTACTGGGAAAGAAGACACTGTGCTGCCCTAATTTCAGCTCCTCCCCACTGGCATCTGACCTGTTCTCCAAAGAAGTCATATCTTACAAAAATGTGCTTCTAAACTAAAGTATGAACAGAGAGTAAACATCCAGTTATTTGTTCCGAAAAAACACACATAGAACACTTAATATCCCGGGAAAGGTAAAAAAGTCTTTTTCCTAATGCACCGAAAAAATAACTGACGTCAAAGTTAATTTGGTTTAATCCCATAATTATAAAACATTTCTATTATAAACATTATATTGATTACAGGTTTGTTTTGTAAACTGAATGGCAAATTTGTGCTCATTTTTAAAAACAAAATTGGCTTTAGAAGCACTGTTAAAGCAGAATATCCTTTGTTAAGAGAAATAAAAGGAGTTGGTAATATTGTTAATAAAAATGGAATGAAATACATTCTCTTGTAAAACTGTATCCTCCATCCACTCTCTGAACCAGGCTTCTGGTAGTAGTGTGCCACCTATTGTTGTAAAATGAACTTCTATATTTGTAGTTTTCCTATTCAGTGCTACAGGGAAGAAAAGCTTCCTACTGTCACTCTAAAGATAATGACTGTTTTCTTTCCCTTCATGTTTTTCTGTCACTATTCCAACACCTGAAATACACATGGGCCAGAGAGAAAATAACCTTTAAAAAAATTTACTATAACCCATTGAAAACATCAGTTTAACCCAGAGCCTCTCACACAGGGTTGATTTTGCCCCTAGGAGTATTTGGCAATGAATGACTGGAGAAATTTCCAGTTGTCGAGATTGGGGGCAGAGGCGAGGAGGGAGGTGTTACTCATTCACTTCCAGTAGGCAGAGGAAGGGATGCTGCTAAACACCAGCGGACAGCAAAAAAATTAACTACTCCCAATGTCCAGAGTGCTGAGATTGTGATAGCTCAGTTCAACTCACCTTATTTCTTCCAAAAAAGGAAAGCAAGCCATATTTGACTGCAGAAAAAAAGAAGCCAATTTCACAAAGCCAAGATTCAACAACAATATACTAATAAAAGTGGATAAAACATTAGGGATTCCATTAGTCTTTATGAAATTAGTAAAAAGACTACTAACAGCACCAATGAACAAGTAATAATTCAACCACTTAAAAAAATTAAAGCAAGGCCGGGCGCAGTGGCTCACGCCCGTAATCCTAGCACTCTGGGAGGCCGAGGCGGGCGGATCGCTAGAGCTCAGGAGGTCGAGACCAGCCTGAGCAAGAGCGAGACCCCATCTCTACTAAAAATAGAAAAAATTAGCAAGTGAACTAAAAATAGAAATAAAAAATTAGCCGGGTGTGGTGGCACGTGCCTGTAGTCCCAGCTACCTGGGAGGCTGAGGCAGGAGGATTGCTTGAGCCCAGGAGTCTGAGGTTGCTGTGAGCGGCACTCTAGCCCGGGCAACAAAAGCGAGACTCTGTCTCGAAAAAAATAAAAATAAAAATAAAGCAATTGTTGGCCAACTGGTCTCAAAGCCTTGTGACACATAGGACCTCGGCCTGACTTTATGATTGGTCTCCAGGCTGATTCAAACAATCCTCAAAATAAAATAATTCTCTAACCAGACTCAAGAATGGTCACCGTCAGGATGCTGTGCTGGGGCAGAGGCAGTCGTGGCATGTGTACCACCACTTGGTCTCCGTAGCCCACTCCCCTGGCCTGACACCAATTCATGGCAGAGTCATTCAGCGATCAAAGACTCAGATTCATTCTCACAGGGTGCTCTGGGCAGCCACTACCAGTCGATGGAGTTGCCATGGGAGTTGTAGTGTATTTGGCACCCATGATGGCACCCACGAATTGAGAAGAGGTGGGTTCAAGTCTTACCTTGGCCACTGGAGGGCTGTATGAATTTGAGCAAGTCACTTAAACTCTCTGAGTGTAGTTCCTTCAGTTATATAAGATGCACCAAGGGAATCTTCAAAGGACTTTTTAATTCTAACTCTAAACAAGATTTTGCAATATGAGATTTCTGGAGTAATGAGGTATTTGTACCTTAACTGCAAAACTGCCAAATGCTAAATGTATGAGGCTATGCGAAGGGCGTAAAGAAGAAAGATTAGACACACGCAGGAATACCAGAGTAGGAAGGGAATTGATCAGAAAAAGAAATGGCCAGCATAAAAGGTATTTTATTTTTAACAATAAAGGAACAGCATTTAGAGAGAATGCACTGGAGTTAGACTCAAAAGAGGTCAGTGTGAGTGACAATGTCACAGAGCAGGACTGTTTCTGTGACTTAAGATAAATGATTTACCCTCTGAGGTTCAGTGCCCTAACACACAAAAGGGGCTAATTCTACCTGTCCAGCCTTCCTCACAGGACTTTCTAACTAGATTAATTACTAAATCTTCAAAGGGACTCCAAAGGCAGCATGATTGAGTAATTTATGGACTATCCACACTGCAAAATATTACAGAGCTACAGAGTGAACAAGACACGTTTATAATGACCTGGAGACACGTTAATAAGATAAGCTCACAAAAAGCTAGTTGCCGAGGGATGTGTACACGATAATACCACATTAGGATATACCTCAAAACGTTCTGGTACCAGGGTTGGGGTGAACAACCAGAAATGGTTAAAAGAAGAATGAACCTGTGGAGCAGAACGCGGGCTTCGTTTCAGTGTAACTCTGTTACTTTTGGCTTGTTCTTACGCCACAGCTTAAAAGGTAAATCTTACCATTTTTAAAATACCGTCAAAAAACTTTGGTCTTAGAAAGTAGCTGAGTGGTTGATGGAGAATGACTGTTTGATATGTATGGGGTTTCCATGTGGGGTGATGAAAAAGTTCTGGAACTAGACAGTGGTGATGGTTCCATCCCATTGGGAACATATTACATTATGCCTCAGAAGTGTACACTTTAAAATGGCTAAAATGGTAAACTTTATGTTATGTGTATTTTGCAATTTAAAAAACGCTTGATCTTGCTATTCCACAAGGACAAGAGACCGAGGTCATCACACCTGACCACCATCACTAGCACCTCCACCAGCAGAGACCAGGATATTAAAGGAAACAGGATGAGAGGGAAGGAAAGAGACTACAAAAGCTCTTCCAGGGGTAGGAAGAGGCAGAAACTGAAGTTGTGTGGCCAGAGCAATACAGAGACATCTGCTTCTCCCTGACTCAAAAGAAACCCACCCCCTGATTCCTCAATACCTTAATAGCCAGGGGTTGTCTCTCCCTGTGTCTCCCTGGTTTCATGCCTGTCAACCCTCCAAGGTCCCAGAAGCCCCAGCAAGGCAGGTTTCAAACAACCTGTCACTTTCCACCTCAGCTTCTTAACGTGATGCCAGAAGCACTATTCAAACCAAGAACATGAGAACTAAGAGAGAAATAAAAGTAGGAAATTGTTATAATTACATATGTGCTTTTCTTTAAAAACATCTACCCTATCATATTATTTTATATCCCGAAGTAAAACGTTACGGAACTAGAAAGTCTGCTTTAACATAAACTTTCTAAAGCTATTTCAAGTCTTTCTTCAAACCAAGTTTTGACGTTTTACATGGAAGACCAAACTATAAGAAGTCAAACTCTATAAGACTCCAAGGAACCAAAAAATTCTACAACACACTTTGAAAACCACCAGACCTGGGCAAGAATCCTGGTATTTGAGAAGGGGTGTGATAACATCTTTATCTACACCATGAAAGTGTAGAGGTGATTAATTACAAAACACTGAAGGTGTAAGTTGTGACGAGATGACTACAAAATCCATGGTTCTGAAAGAGCCTCCTGGGAAAAAAATTCCTACAGAAAAAAAAAAGGGCAGAGATGAACTTGGACAAGAACCCAACTGTTAAAGCTTTACATACTACTATTTTCACCTTCTAGGTACTTCTGTCTTGAGGTCAGGAGCTGCAACCCCAGAGAGCTTTTAGGGGCCTAAGCAGGGAGTAGGCACAAAACTGGCAGGGGAAAGGCTTGCCGTCAAAAACGAGCAGTGCACAGTATCTGTGCTCACCTTCTGATGCAGCGAAAACAAGACAAAATCACAGCCATCTCCAAAATGACTATGAGCCACTATAAATACTATGTATGCCACTATGAACCAGCAGCACTCCAGCTTTACTAGAAAAATTAATGCAAATATGGGATTCATACACCAAAGAAAAAAATCCTAAAATATGGAATTTTGAATCTTAAATTCAAAAGTGTAGCATGCAGTTTTAATTGATAATCCAGAAATATAACCTGTTCTTCTCCATTGCACTGTCAAGCATTATCTTTCTCTACGATGCCCACATTATAGATTGTCAGGATTACATGGATCTCCAATACTCTCACCTGACACCAGGTGTAAACCTAAGGTAAGAATTGCCCACTCAGACTGCTCCTATTACAGGAAAAGATATTTCTGGGTCTTACCTATGTCTGGTCCACAACATAGCTCCTGATAGGCCTGCGAATTGGCAATGCTGCATAGACACTACAGCACACTAGTACAGTTTTCCTAACAGGGCAAGTTTTTAAAAAAAGGGTTTGTACACATATACATACATGTATCCATATATGTACACATTCAAGCAGCACAGACCTTAAGAGGAAAAAATATTAAAATGGGGTAGAGCATTACAGGAGTAGGGAATAGAGAAAACAGAGGAATCAAAGGAATCTTTAACTTTTTTCCAGGTACTTCACCTACCTTCCCTCATTAACTTCTCAAAATACGTAGACCAAAGGAGGTGAAATCAGACCCATTTTATAGATGAGAAAAGTGAGATTGAATGTTTTTATAAATATGGTTAAAAAAAAAAAAAAAAAGCTCAAGACACTGGGTTGAAAGTGTCCTAAACAATATCTCAAAGTGTCCCAAACTAAATAAAACTAAAGAACAGAAAGGCTTATTGTCTCTTGTAACATATAAATGTTCAGGGCACACCTTGTGTACATATGTATAGTACTGCTAAATTCAGGGATCAGATCCTCTCATCAGATCTCATTCTCTCTTCCTGTCGACTCAGTTCTGTTTTCCAATGCTGGCTTCACTCTAAAACAGGCCTTCTTCTCTTGATGGACTACCAGTAGCTGCTAGCTTATGTTTATCTTTTTTCTTTTTAAAAAAATTTGTTTCAAAATGGGGTCTCACTATGTTGCCCAGGCTGGCCTCAAACTCCTGGGCTCACGCAATCCTCCCACCTCAGCCTCCTGAGTTGCTGGGACTACAGTCATTTACCACCAGCTTATTTATATTTCTATAAGCACAGAGCACAGAAAGGACTTTGACATGGCAGTTTGAAGAAAAGCACAGAACTGAGTTTGATGACATGGGCCTTGTCCACATGACCATCCCTGATCCAATCAAAGCAATCTGAACCCCTGAATGACCAGCTCTGGACCACAAACCCATTCTTAGAACCCAGAGAGAAAAAGCAGCTCACCCCAGAACATAATCAACTTAGAAGAAAAAAGGAAGGGGCCAAAGTTATCTCCCCAAAAGGCACCTTTTATGTAAAGGATTTCCTGCCACCCTGCATTAGTTAGCATGTTTTGCAACCAAATCACCCCAAAGTCAGTAACTTAAAGCACCAATAAACATTTATTATCTGTCACATAGGTCAGGGATGTAGCAAGGGCTTAGCTGTGTGGTTCTGACTCACAGTTTCTAATGAGGTGGCAGTCAAGATGTCAGTGGGGCCTGCAGTCACCTGAGACTTAACGTGGGTGGAGGCTCCATGTCCGAAGCAGTTCATTCACATGGCAAAAGGTGCCCGCTGTTGGCAGGAGTCTCCGTTCTTCCCAGCGTCCTAATGATATCGCGGTGGGCTCGTTCCAAAGCAAACAATCAGGAGACCAGGGCAGAAGCACAACTGCTTCCTTCATGGGCTCGTCTTGGAAGGCACACACTCGCCTCTGCACAGTCCACTGATCACACACATCAGCTCTGACTCTTTGCATACAGAAGACCAGGAAAGGTGTGAGTACCAACAAGTGAGGATCACTGGGGGCCATGTGGAAGCCAACACGCACACCTCTAAAATTTTGATGTTCTCATACTCCCTAGTCCCCTCTCCCTGCTTTAACTGTTTCTGCCTTAGAATTTATCACTATGTAACATGACTGTACTCTTTGTTTCCCACAGTAGAACGTAAGCATGACAAGGACAGGCATTTTTGTATGTTTTGTTCACTGTTCTACCCCTGGCACCTAACAGAGCAGCTGGTACAAAGGAGTCGTTCAATAAATGGAAGTTAGAGGAACACGGAAGAAGGGACACGGACGCTACGTGGGCAGCAGCGACAGACGCCTAATTATGCATAAAGTCCAGGCCTTTGGGAAGTCCAGCTCTTAGGACCTTTGCAAATTCACTCATTTGCAAACGTTCATATGCTTTGTTGTGAAAACATTTTTAAAATAGGCCCCAGGGAATTGGGCAATTTTTACAAAGCAAACTGTTCCCCGGTACTACCACACATGGCAGTCGAAGCCCTGGGTCCTCATAGCCAATTTGGAGCTGACGAAAGGCACAGGCACCAAGATGCAAAGGGCACAAAGTAACCCAGAAATCTGGAGTCCCCGATTCTACTCTTGATTCTGCCTCTATGCTGAACGCCCATCACTACACCTCTCTGGGACTCTGCTTAGATGCTCATGAGGAACAAAATATTTGTAACTAAGACCTCAGCCCAATTATAACACCACTGCAGCTGGAGGTTGATGGTATATGCCCACGTTTTCACAAAACTGTTCAGGTAAGAAAATCAGAACCATGCAAGTGGATGTGTCTAAACAGAGATCTGCATCTTAATGTCAATTTCCATTTTTAAATTGTTATTCCAACTACTGGGCCCACCTTATAATCACTGTTCAACATGCTTGAAATATAATCACCATGACACATTCTCCAGAATAATCCTCATTACAACTTTATAACTGACCATAAAAGACAAAGTTGGATGTCGTCCCTCTTGGAAAAGCATAGTGAACAAGCACTAATGCTTCCTTTTCAAAGGTTATGGTGAGAGAAAGAGGCAGAGAGAGAGAGAAAAAAACATCTACTATCGTCTTTAAATACTTCAGAAAGAAAGAAATACAGATGGTTTTGCTAAACTCCCTAAAATCAAGTTCCAAAAGCATTAGAAATATTTTACATCAACCAAAAATATAGCCCCCACTGTAACAATACTGTTTTACTTATCTATTGCTACATAACAAATTACCTCAAAATTTAGTGGCTTGAAACCACTAATAATTTCATCACAGTTTCTGAGGGCCAGCCAATATAGATCACCATAATTATAAAACATTAGAAAATTATGTGACTCCCAATTAAAATGACTGTTTAACCTGAAAACTACTTTCTTAACCACACCTTCTAATTTTTTTACTTTCAGAGTTCTGCCACTGAAGGCAAAAGAGAAGAAAATGACTGTGCTAGAACCCCAATCAGAATACATCTCTACCATTAGAAACAAGTTACAACAAATCCATCAAGAATAGTCTAATAATTCCATGGATCCTAATGACAATTCTCAGGCATTCTTAAATATAAATGTGCTTTAAATGGTAAGTATACTTCACCTTAATCTAATTCTCTGAAAATAGATATCTAATACAAACAACCCATTGCCCACTATGCAAACAATTCTTAGAAACCCAATTTTGACAATGTTAGGGAAGTTTACACTGATAAAGCATGCTATGAGATATACTCATAAATTTATTTGGTGGCAGCAGATATTGTGTATTTTCTGGCCACCCTGCACCTGTATCCCTAAAAGCAGCTAGATTTTCTTTCACGTTAATGTTTTCCCAACTAGACCCCTTCTTCATGAATCATTCAAGCAGACCATTCACGCTCCCCTAAAGCAGACTCGTCGCACAATGAAAAGGCTTTGAAACACAAGCAGTGAGAAAAAGTTCAGATCAGATTCATCCCTGAATCTAACCCTTTCCGAGCTGGGTTTTTCAGCTTCCACAGTGATTTCACCAGCTCCCCTCTTTCTCTGACAAAATCCATCTTTGCCTGAACTTAGCCAAAGTGGCCTTCTATTGTTTCCAACACTGACTGCAAGTTAATTCTGTATTATTTGTGAACTCAGTCTTAGGACCATATAGTGGTTGTTCAACAGACAAGAGCAACCTGCTATTAGGGAGTAGGTGAAAAGGAGGAGAGTTTTTGTTAACATTCTGAGACTTCCCCCTAACCTGACAGTGCTGGAGCCTCTAAGAAACCTAGTGGCAGGTGCCCATGCAAACTTCCTCTTACCAGATACACCACAGGGAACCAAAATTGAGATCTACCTTTACATATATCCTATTGCATACAAAGGCATATTTTGCTTTGCAAAAAGGATCCCTAAGATTTGCTTAAAGATGGTGCTTTCATTTTTGCGGTGTCTATTAAAATTTTAAATGTGCCTACCATAAACAGTGGCATACAGGTACATGGAGGAAATGTAGACGGATGTTCAGTAAAGCATCAATAAAACACAAACAATCTAAACATTTAGTAATGGAGAAGCAAATAAATAACCATAGAATAGCCACAATGAGAAAATACTTCACATCAGTTTAAAACATGAATAAAGCATATACAAACTAATATGGACAACGTATGCAGGCACAGATGGGGAAAGTCAATTTTTAGGAAGTATATAATATTTGTGCATATACACAAATAGTATTACCTTCCATGTTTAAAAACAAAAAGAACATGGCCATTCAGTATTTCCCAAGAGGATATGAACATACACATTAAAAGCAAACTAGTAGTATATGCACAAAAACCAGTGATAGCTTTTATTTGAGAGAAAGGGGAGAGGGGTCTGGGATTAGGGAACACATAGGAGAATGAGGTTTGTGAAACATTTCACTTTTTTGCTAGGAGAATATAACCATGTATTGTTTATAACAATTAAAAAATGTAGTAGCCTTAAAAACTTCAATTCACTATAAGTTAGTTCAGCCATGGGAACTTTGCAGAAACAGACCTAAAATCAAAAGAGTTTGAGCTGCTATGGAAAGATGACTCCAGGCACAAAGTCTGGGGTTAACTATAACTAGTTAAGCACCCCAATCTTTTTGGGTATACCTGGGATTTCTTATATGTGTTTTTTGACTATTCCACTACAGCTTTAAAAAGAAAAAAAGAAAAGACAAAAAAAGAAAAAGGAAAAAACTTCAATGTCTGAGTGCAGTTATCTTTTGATTACCATATAGGCGTCCTGTACAATGCATCACCTTCTATTCCATTAAGTTCATCACATTCTCTTCGCTAACATGTAACAGCACTCGAGCTCCAGTTAGCCACAGTAAATCGCATTCCCATCATTTCTGGTACAATACCCAGTTGCATTTCAAATCCATTTTCCAGGGAAAGTTTTCAAATAGCTGGAATCATATAGCGCTCTTTTTCCTCAACTACCCATATCTTTTCACTACATTTGCAGTTTATAAAATAAAAACTTGTAAAGTTATTCACAAAATTTCCCATGCTGCAGGTTCCAATAATTTGCCCAGGTAAGAAATGAGTAAAACAAACCATCTCCCATTATGTTGATTTGAAAGCACTAATTGTGGCCATGGTTTTATGAAGAATGTTATCTATTTCCATCCTGTACAAATTTAGGAGAAACTGTGGTTTCCTGTTCCAGGGTGTTGTCCAAAAAACGACTCCACAGAAGTCTGCAAAAATAATCCTTGCCGTTTTTGTTTCAAGAGGAATATTTGGAATGTTTCCCACTGAGAAAGGAAATGGGCTTGTCCCAACTGCAAAAGGCCCAGTGTACTCCAAAGACTGGAAGAACAAACACAATTTTGGTTTGAACAATGTTTAATGAAATCACCATTTCACAAGGACTCCGGGCGGGAAACTGCTGTGAGGTCAAGTAAGTTTTATTCTGTTCTCCAGCTGAGTGACCTGTTATGGGACCTCCCTGAACCTTAGCTTCCTCATCTACAAAATGGAGATTAATTGAATCACCTGCCTCTTCCTAAGATTTATTATAAAGATTAAAATAAAGGCATTGTGTTTAGCAGAGTACCTGGCACACAGTAAGAGCACAATAATGGTATTTTATACACACATTTATGTGCATTTATATATGTATGTTTTTCTTAAAGGATTAGACTGAGTATAAAACAACTTAAGATATAGTATACTGAGCAATTTAGAGAAGAGTAATAGAAATAGTCTAAAATAACTCTAATATGAAAAAATAAGATACATTTTCAAGATGAGATGGGTTGCTATAAAAGCTATATTAAGATACTCTAAAGGGTAACACCACTTTTAAAAGAACATCCTGGGGGGCAAGGGCAACATACATAACCTAAACATCTGTACCCCCATAATACGCTGAAATAAAATAAAAAAAAAAAGACCATCCTTAACTCGAAAAGGTAAAACATGCAAATGTCCTTCCAGCATTTCCCTTTAATTCTGACTCACTGAAGGTGAGGTTTGCCAACAGAGGCATTTCAGGGCCAAGAGGAGCTGCCTGGAGGTCAGACACACAGAGCCCACCTAGCAACCAAAGTACAACCTCATGAAAAGAGAGCAGAGGCTGCAGAAAGGCCCATGACTTCAGTCCCACCACAGGTCACAGCAACCAGCGGCAAGTTCAAATCCCAGTGGGGTGTGGGGGGCAACCCCACAGGCAGGATTTCACCTCTGCTCCAGGCCTAGGAGGGTTTTCACTGCCAGCCGGTGTCACAAGCCACTCTGGGGCACACACACTTCAGCCAAAGGAAAGGGTGCACCAGAGTTCGTAATATGTTCTCAGCCACAGCTCCCAACTAGGAGATCCTTACACATCCAGGAGCACGCATCCAGCTAGAATAACAAACCCTTCCTCTGCCTATTTACAGCTCACAGCAGGGAGCAAGGAGTCTTTGCAAACATTTTTATAAAGTCTGGGGAAGAGGACAAGGGGGAAAGCAGAGCTGGATACAAAGGGAAGCTCTGTATATAGAAGGTAATTATGTAAGAGTTTAACCGGGGAAGTTCAATCAGAAATCCATCCCTCACAAGAGAGAGGCCGTCTTAGCCGCCGTATCTGCCTCTCCTACAACAGGAAGTCCCTGTGAATATTTGAACATGTTGACCAGCCTAGTTTTAAGGCAGTTTTTTTTTTAAATCATTTATACATTTTTGCTCTGGATTACAGGGCAAAAAACGTACCTCATACAATTCATTCAAACCTTTTCTATCTTTTCACCCTGAGCTTTTAGAGCTATAAGGAGCCCAGGATCTCCCAAAGAGCATTGTCCAGTAGAATTTTCTGCAAAGATGGCCACATTCAGTATCTTTACTGCCCAAGACAGTAGCCACGTGTGGCTATTGAGCCTTTAAAATAGGGGTAGTGAGACTGAGTGTACGAGCGCGCCAGGGCTGCCGTAACAAAGTATCACAAACTAGGTGGCTGAAACAACAGGTACTTGTTGATTCCCTGTTCTGGAGACCAGAAGTCCTAGATCAAGGTGTCAGTAGGGTTGGTTCCTTTTGAGGGCTGTGAGGGAATGATCTGTTCCGTGAATCACTCTTCTAGTTTCTGGCGGTTTGTGGGCAACCTTTGGTGCTCCTTGGCTGGTAAATGCATCACCCTGATCCATGCCTTGAAGTTCATGTGATGCTCTCCCTGTGTGCGTGCGCGCGCACATGCGTACACTCATGTCTCTTAGTCCTAATTTTTCCTTTTTATAAGGACACCAGTCATTCTGGATTAGGGGCCCATCCTACTTCAGTACAATCTCATCTTAACTCACTAAATTTAGCTCTGCAATGACCCTATTTCCAAACAAGGTCACTTTCTGAGGTACTGGGGTTAGGACTTCGACATGTGAATGGGGAAAAGGTATACAATTCAACTCAAAACGCTGAATTGCTAATTTATTGCATTTAATTTGCATTTGAATAGCCACATGTGGCTAGTGGCTACCTTACTGGACAGCACAGTCCAAAGATATCTTCTTTCACTGCGCTCATTGACCAAGGGCCTGCTGTGTTCTAGGCGCTATGGCAAGCTCTATGAACAGGAGGTCCTGTTAGCACCAGTTACCCAAGGAGGAAGCCTAAGTTCAGAGAGGGTGAGTACTTGTATTTCATTCGATGTCAAAGAGCCCCCAGGCGACAGCGTCAGCCAAGATGTCAATCCAAATAGGTCTTTTTTGACTCCAAAGCCTATCCCTTAAGCTGCTCTGGCAGCTGTTTCCTATATAGTTTAATAAGAAACTGTCCTGGGACATGCAACAGTCACATGGATGACTACATTCCTAGCTGCCTCTTATAGGTAGACAATTCATCACTCAGATATTAATTGCTATTGTACAGATTAATTACTTGCCATTGTAGCTTTGAGTCTTAACAATGTAACAATAATTATCTCTTTAAAATTATAGGTATAAATAATAAAAGATAGCAATTCAAATTTTTAGAGCATTTATCAGGAGTTAGACACTGAAGTGAGTGCTTTATACAGATCTTCAATCCTCACAATAATTGCTATTATCATTCCTATTTAATAGACGAACAAACTGAGGCTTTGAGCAATTTGCACCAGGCCACAGAGTGGTCCTTCTGGGACCCAAACTCACATCTGCTGGGATTCCAAAACTCTTTCCCTGAACCTCTCTGCATTTGACTATATATCATACAACTTACTAATGCATATGCTTATGTACTCCTAAAAATAATGGAAAATACATTAAATGATATGATGTATTTCACAGTCTCCAGAGGGGTTCACCTTGCAAAGAGTCCATCTCATGTGACAGAGAACCAAAAAAGCTTTCTATTTTCATCTTCCACAATGTACACTCTTACACCAAGAATGCCCCTTAAAGACATTTCTGGTGAGAGAGGTTTAGCTCAAGTAATGGCTTTGCATGAGAGTTTAAGGATGAAGTATGCGATTTTAAAAACAGTATCATGGGTTTTCAAGGGGAAAATTGAAATGTTATTTCAAGTCCCAGGATAATAAGATCAATAGACAACTTCCCAGTGGAGACATTTGCCTTTGACTGCCTAAAGCACAGTCTCTCCTATTTGCCTCAAGAGACTACCCCACGGTTTAATCATCCTCACTGTTAGGCTATTTGTCCACATCTATAGCCTAAAATTCTTTCTGTTCAGTTTCAACATGGTAACCACAAGCTGCTGCTCTCCCAAATAATCACCCTCCCTCAATTTTTTGTGTCCACCAAAAATCCTTGATAGGCTATCAGTTCATTCACAGAGCCCCTGCCAGGTATCGGGCAGGTGCATTTTAAATCACTAAGACTTTAAAAACACAAAAGAAGAATATGAAACAACCTCTACCACAAAATGCTTAAAACAGGCTGCTGGAGAAAGTGTGACAAACCTAAAAGAAACAGAATGACAAAATGAATGAATCTATTTTCCTTTTATTCATAAACAACCATGTAAGAAATGGATACTTAGCACCTATGTGCCAAGCACTATAATGAGGTTAGGAAAAACAAGTAAGCCAGATATAGCCTTGCCCTGTTTTATAGAGTCAAAAAACATTTCAACTATTGCAATTATTTAATGTGGGTATCCCTAAACTATCTTACCATTTAATATCCTTTTAAAATTATATGATGAAATATTTCTATAAACTAAGGTTGCCAGATTCAGCAAATAAAATAAAGATGCCCAGTTAAATTTGAACTTCGGATAAAAGAAAAATAATTTTTTTTAGGATAAATATGTTACGAAAATTGAATGGGACATACTTATTCTAAAAAAATTATTTGTCTTTTATCTGAAGTTCAAATTTAACGGGGTATCCTGTATTTTATCTGGCAAGCCTAATGTATCATTTGGCCAGTGATATTAACCAGCAAAACAAACAGGAAATACAGATTTTTGTAGCAGGGCTTTAATAGTTAATAACTTCAGGCAAATTACCCATAAAAATCTTCATGGTAGAAGTATGGAACAGGAAAACCTGGGTCACCACACAAATCCATGATAGTTGTTGTGGGTGGCACCCCCTGGGGTTGTGTAACATGGCAACCCTGATGAGTGAACAAAAAAATGGAAGGTTCAACTAAAGTTTTCTTTTATGGGATTACAACTTCCGGTTTTATTTGATAAATGTTTTTAAAGGAACCAACACAGCACTGAGCAGGACAAGAGATAAATAAGCCTGTCTTTGAGTATGCTATCCTACCCTATACCACATTAATCCAAAAAAACGTCAAGGTTAGCAACCTGCCCCTCCAAACATCTCTCAGTTCTATGTGCATCCATCACTCAGCAGCAATAAAATTTCTTACTGTCTCTGGACAGAATGGCATACTTGAAAGGTGGTAGATTCGCTGCAACACATACATGTAAACACACTTGTATGTTCTCTCACCAGTCTGGTGAACAACAGTCCTTGTCTCAAGTCTTCAATCTTAAACTTAGCAAGAACCAAAAATGCCACCAAGGGAAGACAGTCCAGATCTACCTTCACTACATGCCTCACCTGTATTCCAGGGCTAGAGAGGAAAGATTCCGAAGGCCCATAATAAAGCAACCAAACAGGACACTTATTTAAATTATGTCATAGCAGAGACTTCTACTGCTGCAACAAAATTTGTTTCCTTTTCTTCTGGATGACACAGATGAAGTGGATTTCCCAAACTCCCTAAATGCAGTGCAGGTGTGGACAACAAAAAGCCCATGGAATGTTACCAAGATAGATGGAGATGGCAGAGCCGCAAGACAGAAGGAGCCGGGGTCCCTGAATGATAACATAAAGGAAGCCTCCTGACCAACCACACCTGCATTACTAACTTCATATACGTTAAAAACAAACTTTCACTCTGTTGAACCACTGAGATTTGAGAGCCTGTTATAGCCATCATCATTCATTAACATATGCCCAAGCCATTACAAATCAAATGGAAATCCAAATTATATTTCATAAAACGTCTGGCATCTCTCTTTCAACTCTGTTGCTCTGGCCTGATTTATAATACTTCCCACTTTCAAGAAAAAGTCTCTTATCTCTCACTTTCATATTGATTCATTCTGAAAAGAAAATCCAGTTTTGCCGCATGTCGATTTAAATTTTCGTAAGTCACATTACCACCGATATTTCGAAATGGCTATATCTCCGATTCATCTGAAGCAAGAACCACCAGAAAGAATTTGAAAACAAAAACATCAAGGGTAAGCATTCTCTAAAGTTAGTATTGAAAACAGTATGGTGCTGCCCAAAAAAAATACACATAGATGAATAAAATATATGTGCATAGCCTAGAAACAGACCTATGTACAAATAGAAAATAACAGAGATATAAATGAATACAGTATAAGATAATACCTACCCTCAGGAAGTATTTTGAGACGACTCGCAGTGGGGAAAATTTATTGAAAATTTTGGGGAAGCAGCAGCTAACACGATGACTGGGTTTGTATGTCAGATACTTTGGCAGTTCCCAGATTCTACAGTCTTTTCCAAATCTAAGAGGTATATCCCCAGGGCAATTTTCCTCTCTTTTTTATTACCATACCAAAAATATTTATTCTTTCGGCAGGATTCCGTTGACTAGAAAAGAGTGTTTTCTTTACAACTCTGAAATCTTAAATCCTTCTCTAACAGAGCTAAAGTGGAACCCATTATTAGTTGATGCCAACACCTGCTACCCGAAGTACTCAAAGCAGAACATTTCCTAAAACTGAATGTTTCTTTAAAAAAGTTCTCCAAGTTATCAGTTCCATGTACTTAAAATGCTGCAAAACTCAGGAGTAGTAAAATAACATTGTAGTTGATGTTCATGTCATCAATAGCTTGGGAAATTCATATTTTATAGCTCTTAAAAGGAATACCTTTCCGAACTCTCCTTTTAGGCATAACTTCAAAGAGCAAGGTAGGAGGTCTAACTACCTCTCATTTTCATTTAAAAATCAACTTAATTAATGTATAACTTACATAAAATAAAGTCTATTCATTTTAGGTATACAATTTGGTTATTTAATAAAATAATACAATTGTATAACTCATATCGAAATCAAGATACAGGACATTTGCATCACCCCACTGGGTACCTTAATGCCATGAATTGTCAATTTCTTCCACGCCTTAGCCCCCCGGTGCCTGAAGACCATCCATCTGATTTTCATCATCATAGTTTTATCCTGTATTCATCTTGTTTTATGTTGTTCTTGAATTTTGTATCAATGGAATCCTACAGGACATCTTTCCTAGGTCTGGCTTCTTTCACTCAACATGTTTTTGGAATTCATCCATGTTGTTGTATGTATCTGCAGTAGGTTCCCTTCTATTGCTCGGGTGGATTTCCCTGTGTGGATGTACCACAAATTGTTTATCTGCTCACCAGTTAATTGAAATTTGAGTTGTTTCCAGTTTTTGCCAATTATGAACACTCATGTACAAGTTTTTTATGGACCTCATGGTTTTGATTTATTTACAAGAAGTCATCATATCAGATGGTTTAAGCCCTCCAACTCTGTTATTTATCAAATTTGTTTTGGCTCTTCTAGGTCTTTTGTATTTCAGACACATTTTAGAATCAGGTTGCCAATTGGCTATAAAAAGCCTTGATGGCATTTTGATCAGGTTAGCCTAAAATCTATACATCATTAGCTAGCTCTAATTTTAATAGATTCTGATATATGGGTTCCTAATTCCATCCTGCCCTCCCTCTGACACCTCTGTCCACCCTGTGTACCATGCATTTACTCACAGCTGCAAAACCACCAGGCTGACATGTAGCAGGGGAAGCTCTGAGCATCCCAGAAGGCTGCACTCTTCTCTTGCAGTTCCCGTGGCAGACCTAGCCTTGCGTGGGACTCTTGCATTTCCCTAGTGCAAGCGTGGCTTTAACTTGGCAGGCAGCACCTACTCCCTCCTTGGTTCTGTAAGAAATGCTTGATCACCCCAACTGACCCTCGAAAAGCTCCCTGGTGCTCTGGCTTCCTCTGCCTCCAGCATTTCAGAATAGCTTCTCAGGAAGATCATGTCACCTGTCAATCTCACACTGAGGCGGGCAGTGAGGAGAAGGACTGTCCATTCCTGCCACGCTGAGCTCCCTTCACCACATGGGCTCAGGTGAGAGGCCCCAGCCTTGTGCTGGCACATCCATCCATCCATCCTTTATTTCCACGTTTATCTCTACTCAAGCAACTTTACTATTCCGGGCAGCACTCTCTTTTTCTCTTCCTTCTGGTTTATTTTGCTTAGTCAATTGCCAGAGGATGGAAGCACATGATTGTTCTTTTGTGGTGCCATTTCCTAAGCACGAAAACATTTCTTAAGGGCAGGAGGGTGAGATAGGGGTGGGGAACGGGGGATGAGGGCTAAGTTTAATCACATCTTATTTGACCTGACAGTGAAAAGGATTCAATAAAAAGGTTTAAAAAGAGTCCACCTTGTACCTCCGGTTAGTTCAATGCCCCATTAGTCCGGGTAATGACTTTATACCTACAGGACAAAGATATTTGTTTCCCTTTCTTTTAAAAGAAAGAAGAAACCTCACAAAACTACAATCACTGTGAAGAGAGAAATAGGCTCTTCATTTCTCCTACAAGAGAGTGTGCTAAAAGTCCTGACTTTAACTCACATCTTTTTGACAAACATCTGACTTGGAAGACCACATAGAAGGGGTCCCTGCTCCCCTCCCTACTATAATATGACTATGTAAAATATTAACATATATAAAACACCTCTATGACATTTTTTATTTCAACTCCTGTAACAGTCACAATATGAGTTGATTTTTTTTTGAGTTGATTTTTTTAATTGTTTCTATTTGTTGAACTTCATAAAATAAACAGTGGGTGGAAAAAGCTATTATTCAGGTAGATACCTATCTATCTGAAATTACCTATACCCTTTATATATTTTTTTACTTACAAATCATCCATCTCAATACCACCTCTCGCTCCCCCAACATAAACTCCAAAAGGTAAAAAAAATCCTCTATCCCATACACCCATACCCAGAGTGCCCAGCCACTCAATGATTCTTTGATGAAGAAAAGAGTATTTCTTCCTAGCATTCAAATCAGCATGATCAAAGCAAGAAATTGTTACACAGTTCATACTCTTGACATCACTTGTAATAAAACCCGAATCATCCTCATTACACACTTATTAACTGCTTATTAAATCACTTAGTTTAAGAGATGAAAACTTAATCTTCTGTTGCCCTAGAACAAAAAGATGCATTTGTCCAAATCATAATTCAATGTGTAAGACATTCACTTCTTGGATTATATGGGTTTACAACCCTCAGTATTTTAAACTGTAAAGATTTAGTAACTGGGAGAATACAGATGAAAATGGGTCCTAGATATTTAGACAGAGAATTAACAAAGAATGTTCTTAAGAAAGTTATAGTCAGTCAAAAAAATTAAAAGCAAGCAAAATGACTAAAGCAAGATCATATTAATTAAAGCAGAATCATATAAAGTAATATGATTTAGACATTGCAAGTGACTAGACCTTAACACTACTAGGAAATGTTTATGATATAATATCAAGGGGAAAATGCAGGAACACATCTAAATATATGTGTGCATATAAACTATAAGTGTACACATAAATATATGTGTGCTATATTCCCTAAATTCTAAGACTCCATGAATTCTGAAATATATAGTCGTTTTAATAGCAGCTTTTTTGAAGGAAAAAGAAATAGCACCACATAAAATACGTACAACTCTAGGATGCACTAGGATTACAAAATTAAACCAAACAAGTGAGACGTGTGAGTTTTATAATGAGGAAAAATGCTGTGTAGGTGGGGTAAGGGGGTCTAGGTTGAGGGGGTAGGGGACGAAAGGACAGTATAGGAAGAAAAGATACAAAATGTCAAAAAAAGCTTCTTTTTGCCTAGTGTGTCATTATTTTTATTTCTTTAAACGTTTACTTTCCAACTTCTCTGTATTGAGCATGTGTTGCCTCTATAATCTCAAACTTCATCAAAAACATTTGTGAAGCATTTTTCAAACAAGAAAGTAATGTTGCTGCATAAGGTTGTATGATAAAGTGAATGCCTATCTTTTCAGTTCAAGTCCCAACTCTGTCCATCTCGGTTTTAAATGTTCTAGGCCATGCCCTAGCTCTTGGAGCTGGTCCTTCCGAGAAATTCCAGTCTTCCAGCAGCTGGAAAATATTTACCATTTTGCCTGAATTTGTTTTTGCATTTATCTTCCTTGCTGATCTGGGGCTTCCAGGAGCAGCTGGACACATTTTTAAAGAAACAGAACAACAGTATCATAGAACATTCTCTTGTGTCTACCGCTTTCTGTGCATCAAAAATAACATTCATTCTGCAGAGGCCAAACTCAGATGTACCTAACAATAAATATTTTTCTGGTATAATCAACTCAAGAGCTATTTAAATATATTTAACACATTAAATAAGCTTTTTTTGCTACCAATAAAAATAATTTTCTGTGGAATTTCTTTTTTCAGTGATGGTTCTAACTTTGAAGCCCATAAATGAAAGGTTATCTATTATCTTAAAGGACAGACACCTTTTTAGAGTTAGTTTCAGATTTGCTTACAACATTAAAAATTCTCTGATACTAACATGTAAGTCAGAAACCTGCATCCTTCTCTCAATCCTTACTGAATTCATAAAGCTTTGGGTTTTCAGACATTTTAATTAATATGTGCTAACTTCACACTATTGTTCACTTAAAGACTAGCCCATTAAGCATGAAAAGCTTAGATTTTATATAGCTCCTTTTAAAATGCAAACTCTCAGAATTCTGGAAACAAAGACACTAATAACATGCTATCAATTTTATTTACAGAAACACAAGACAAGAACTAATTCCAAATGACAGTTTTAGCAGGAGAAAGCAAAGGAAGAAGAAAAAGCTCAGGGAGAGTAGTAGAATACCCAATTTCTCACTTTTTGACCAGTCATTTGAATATTATGGTATTATTGAAATAAAACTTAGTCAACTACCTTTTAAAAGTTTTTCTAACTTGGTGTTTGGTTCAAAAGATCCAGTCCACACAAGCAAATTTAAGGCATCACTTATTTAAGAGATCATCTTTACTTAAGGGATTCACAGCAATAAACTATATAATTTTAAAAGGAAAGCCTGATTTTATTCACCATGTAGGCCAGAATATCACAGTGGAGGCACTCTGTTCAACCATTTTGTTATATATTTGCATTATTATTATTACTTTTAGAGATAGGGTCTTGCTATGTTGCCAAGGCTGGTCTTGAACTCCTGGGCTCAAGCTTACGCTACCGCCTCAGCCTCTGGAATAGCTGGGACTACAGGTATACACCACTGCGCCTAGCATTCTGCTCATTGAATGTAGGCCAGTCGTTACAGAAACAGTTAAATTTACCAAGTCACGCACATTGAAAACTCAAACGCATGCTGAAACTTACTAGGATGTTACATTTGGCAATCTTATTTTGAAATTAAGTCAAAAGGGATCTTTCAAAGAAATAAAAAAGGCCAGGCGCAGTGGCTCACGCCTATAATCCCAGCACTTTGGGAGTTTGAGGTGGGGGAATTGCTTGAGGCCAGGAGTTCAAGACCAGCCTGGGCAACACTGAGAGACCCTGACTCTACAAAAGAATTTTTTTAAAAAATCATCTGAGCATGGTGACAAACACCTGTAGTCCCAGCTACTCAGGAGACTGAGGCAAAAAGATTGCTTGAGCCCAGGAATTTGAAGTTGCAGTGAGTTATTATTGCACCAGCATCTAAAAATAAATAATAATAAAAGAAAGGTGGGGGGCGGGAGGGGTGGAAGCACCCATATATATGCCAGTGTAGTTTTGGCAGCCTGACTCTACAGTCAGGGCCAACTTCTATGATTAATCATTTAATACAAAAAACAATTTTTCGATTGATCTCAGGTAGGCAGCCCAAAAGTAAACCTTCCCAAGTTACCTGCTTCTCACATACCAGCTCATGACAATGAATCTGGTGCCTTCACCATTTGTCCGAGAAACCTGACTTCTTAGCCCAATTTCCTCTCACTCGTCACAGCTAGAATTTGGGGCCAGTAGTTTAACGTCCCCTGAATTGTGTCTAGTCCCCTCTCCCCCCAGCATTCATATGTTGAAGGCTTAACCCCCAGTGTGACTATATTTGGAGACTGGGCTTTTGAAGGAGTTAAATAAGGTTAAATGTGGTTGCAAGGGCAGGGCCCTAACCCAACAGGACTGACGCCCCTGTAAGAGGAAGAGGAAAGGAAGGCAAGGTCATGTGAGGACAAAGAGAGAAGGTGGCCATCTGCAAACCAAGGAGAGAGGCCTCAGGAGAAGCCAAATTTGCCAACACCCTGATCTTGGACTTCCAGGCTTCTGAACCATAAGAAAATACATTTCTGCTGTTTAAGTTACACAGTTTGTGGTATTTTGTCATAGCTGCCCTAGTGGACTAACACACCTGGCTTCAGTGTCTTCACCAGTATTTCATGATCCCACAAAACTGATCATTAAAGGCAGCTCCACGTTGAAAACACGGTACATGTACACCTATTCAAACACTCCTCATCCCTTTCCTTCACTTCAAACACAAAAATTCAATGCTAAATTCATACTGTCACTCAAATGAGATGCTGCTGACCCACCCTTGTTGATGAGTTACTTTTCAGGCTGCACTTCCGTGTGCAGCCTTTAATAATCTAGTACCCCCTACGTCCCCACCTTTCAGCAAGACATAAGTAAACGGGAGTCCTGCTTGGGAGTCAAGTGCCATGTTGTTCAACACTGTCACACATTTCAGTAGGTATTACTGGGTAACTGTCAAACGATCAAGGTCTAAAGGCCAAGAGAACTGGATTCAAACTGAACTTCACCCACTTACAAACTGTGTCACCTTGAGCAAGTTAGGAAAACTCACTGTACCTCTATTTCCTCAACTATGAGGCGATGGCAATAGAGATCTGATACCCTTAATGTCACGCCTTGATGTCAAT
Organism: Indri indri; assembly: GCA_004363605.1. Taxonomy (NCBI): domain Eukaryota; kingdom Metazoa; phylum Chordata; class Mammalia; order Primates; family Indriidae; genus Indri; species Indri indri. Next base: position 209,363 of record RJWJ010000037.1, read on the forward strand.
AATGTCTGAGAGGCGTTAAGCAAAGTGGAAGGCAGTAAGACCACAGTCAATAGTAGCTGCTGTATCTTATTATCACTATCCCTAAATAAAGTTGGCCACCAGGAAAGACAAAAGCCCAGTGGCTTGTTCTGGAATTGAGCCTACCATCCTTGGTACACCAACAAGAGGCCTCAAAATCTGCATTCATTTCAAACATTTCCAAGCACTTACTATGTGCAACACACTCGGGAAAAAAAGTAGGTGAGGGGTACTTGTACTGGACAGATCAGAGAATATTGAATGAAAACAGACAAGAGGTACATACTATAATAAAGGCATAAACAAACAACAATGGTTTGGAAAGGAAGGAAGAGACTGGGAAGGTAAAGACTCACCACTGGCTCCCACATAAAGGTTTAAGAATAAGGATCAGGCTTGATGCCTAAAAACACCCAAAGAGCCATTAGGCTGCAGTGGGCCCCAGGTGTGTGTATTTTTTAACACATGCCAAAGTAATCCAGATAGAAAGGCAGGTTTGAAAAGCACTGGTGTAGACTTCAGGCTGCCAACAGGGCCAGACCATCAAGGACTTGAATGGTGGCAACGACATGCTCCCACTGAATCAGAAAATTGATTTCACCATTTAAGGAGGAGCCTGGAGCAGGGGAGGGTAACACTAGAGGCAGGAGGGGCTGCCCAGAAGCTGGGTGCAAGAACCTAAACCCTTTTCCCCCCCGAGATCATTGAAGTGGAGTCACAGTAATGACCAAAGGCAAGGAACCCAATGTCAGCAGCAGCCGGAAACCACCAAACCTGACAGCGTAATTCTGAATATAAATATAAATAATCTTTCAATGGACCTGACCTTCATCATGCTGGATCTTAGGTGTGTTTGGACTTTATTTCTACATTTAGCTGACTTAAAGATGGAAAGCACAAAACGACTGTAAATATAAAACAAATCCAAAAACACAGTAATAATACGCCAACAAAAGTAAACTTTCATTGGCTTGGACTGACGATTTGGCTGAAATAAAATCCAACCGTCTGAGCCTTGGAGCCCCAGTATGTCCACTTTAAAAAACTTTCAGGATGGGAAAACAAAATTAGCCCCTGACATCAGAACCAAATTTTTAAAGCAATGAAGTTCAATAATAAAGAATGTTCTGTACTATAAATTGCCCTACTACAAGGAGAGTATCTTTGAAGAAGAAATAATCTTAAGGCCAAAAGAGAAATTTTGATGAACAAACTTGGCAATATAAATATTACAGATGATTCCGAAACCAATTTTTATCAAAACTCAATCTAACAATTGTAACTGTGAGAGATTTTTTTTTTTATAAAAAATGACTCCAGGGAGGCAACATGTCAAAAGAAGACTCTATAACAAATCATTTCCCTTCAAGGCAAATGTCTTTTTTGACAAATAACCTATAGGAAAGAATGTAAGAATAAGCTTATCTGTTAGAAAAATATCTTCTGAAATCCTAAAGCTGACCTCCATTTCATTAACCATATTAAGTTACTGTGCTGTGACTAATTGAAGCAGTAGATAAAAAAAAAATAATAAAGAAAATCCATAACCTTGTGGATAAGAACAGCTAACATTTAGACAGAGCTCTCCCTTCAAAGATGAGCTTCCATGGAGAACACTTCAACAGGGAAGGAATATAGCACAGAAGGGAGAAGCACAGGGGATGAAGGCTCCACCAACGCACGGGTACACGTGTTCATACATCCTGCGGGGACTCTCCATTAGGTCTAGAATTGCCACGAACACCAGCCCAACCATAAAGCAATTGAGCTTTGATCTAAACTTCTGAAATAAACTACACTAAACCAGTAAGAGCCCTTGAGATTTCTTCTGCAAGTTTTTAAGCAGATTTGCTGTATCAAAAAGATGCATGCTTGACATTGACAGATGTAGCAAATTGTCCTGCAAAATTGTGGGCATTAAAGTCTACGTCCTATAGCATATTGAGGGTCATATGCGGAACCTACTTAAAAACTTTCAATCAAGAGAGTCTACCTGCACCTCAGGCCAACTCGATGCTACCCTTCAAAGAGAAGGAAGCAGGAAAATACAAAAGATAAGAACACCAACTCTTTTGTCCCAGTGGAATTATTCTGAGTCTCAGTTGTCTCAGCTGTAGAAGGGAGGTAAGAGTAGCTGACCTATAGGAGCGCTGGGGGAAACAGGGAGAGAATCTGAGATAAGGGCCGAGACCCTGACGGCAGTACACCACGGCAGTTAACAGAGCTAGTTCCGAAGCCAGAAAGCCTGGGTTCAAGTCCAGGCCAATCTCTTACCAGCAGTGTGCCCCTGACCCAAATGCTTCACCTTTCTGTGCCTTCTGAAGCTTGTCGCAGTACCTACCTCATAGGGTTGTTACAAGAATTAAGTAAGTTTAGTACAGGCAAGGGGTTTTGACCATGTAATAACATTTACGGGGAAAAAAAAAAAGACAGTTATTATTTTAGGCAGCAAATTCAATATTCCAACTCTATTTCCAAATCCAATAATTTTGAAAGTGGAGCTTCTATCACCACGTCACAACCAAAAGCACAGCTGTGGGGAGAATGTGCCCATTACAGCTAAATGGAAATGTGGATTCATTTGCATGGAATTCCGCATGCAAAGCACCTCCTCTTCCTTGTTAGGCTGAACAACATGATTACACTTATTTTGGCAGATATAATTTTTTGATTGACTCTTTATGAGATATTTATAAGATATAAACGTATAAATCAACGTACAAATGAAATCCTTCATCTAGAAACATTTTTAAAATATTATTTTTTAAAAAACAAACCAACCAGAATAAATACGATGTGAATTTATCTTTTTTTCTCTTTCAATAAGTACTTTTTTTAGTCTTATTTGAAGCAATTAGAAAAATTTTACCATCATCGATATCTATCTCATACGTGTGTGTGTGTGTATGTGTGTGTGTGTGTTTAGCTGTTATCTATATAGACACGTTTGAACCAACAATTCTTATTAAAAACTATCTCCTTTTTTCAACAGGGGGGAAAAGTCTCAAAAATATCATTTCCCCATAAGAAGGAAAAGACAAGAAACACCCAAAATTTGGTAGAGTTTTGTCTCTGTTTCAACTTATCCATTTCTGAAATCCCCGACTTATTAATGTGAGACACAATTACAGATGAAATAATCAGATTAACACAGTAAAAAGGTAACAGATGATGCTGTCCACAGCAGAAGAATGAATGGTAGCTTGAGTCTGATTCCACTTTGACCTAAGGTGAGTAACAAGCAAGCGACGTGATATGGGGGAAAAGAACAGGTGTCACCCGAAATAAAAAATGGAACAAAAGGTTCTTTCTGTGTGCAATGTATTTATAACAGATAAAAGATACTCCAATGATTTTATGCAAGTCATCTTTACTTCGATTAACAGCTTATTCCTTCTCTCCACCATAAATGGGTATTATGTTTTTTCACAAAAGTTATAAGACAAATATTTACACACATTATTAATATATTTCAGTGCAAAGTCACCTAGGAATATCCTGGCCTATGTCTGAATGATCCCTCCATAAAAATAGGACAGATACATACATGGCCCTGCCGTAGTGAGATTAAGTATACGGTTCATTAAAGAAATATACTTCGCAGTGAAATGTCCATCACTCTTCTGATAGTCCTCAAAAACTTGAGAATATCAGACTGTGCGCGGTAAGGCTTCAGATGTTGAACCAGGCTGTTGGTTATACTTAAACATTCTCATTAGATATTAAGAAAGAAAGGAAGCCACCAAGCACGACCAAAGCACAAACTTCACTTTGGCTCTACAAATGACAACGTGCTGATAGCTCCTGATGACGAGAACCATCACCAGTTTTAAACACATCAAAAGCAGGGAGAAAATTGGTGATAAATCTGTCAAGAATCAGCAAATCTAAAGAAATCCCTAAAGTTTGTTTTCCATTAAAAAAAAGAGACTGATAAACAGATAAATAGAAAGGTGATAAAAGCAGTTAAGATTTCTTTTCTGGCTTTTATGGTAGAAATACGATCACACAAGTAAACATTTCAACCTAAAAGATGATAGTATTCTTCATTACAGGGATAGTAATTCCAAAGCATGGCAGTCTCGAAATTCACACAGTGAAGTTTCCAAAAATATGGCATTTCTGATTTGCTACGCAGGTTTCCAGAACTGGCAGTCTTCCCAGGGTTATGCCAGATGACATCACAGCATTTCTCAGAGCTGGCTTTTAAATGCATTTTTAAGTGAATAAATTTGACCAGCGTTTGATGTAAATCTAACTTTTAAGGACAACTACTGTGTGTAACAAAGGTGCAGCCTTCACACTGCAGTATTTAAATCATCACATGCAAAGAAGGTTTTGTTCTCTTCTTTTCTGTGAGCTATGTACCATGTGGAGGATACCAGAAGCTTAATGGCATTATTAAAACTAAAATGAATGGAGCAGTCATCTTTAGTTGCATGCTAAACCAATAGCCCCAAACAGATCATAAGCACGACAACCTCCCCCCGACCCCCCAACAAACACACAGGTGCTTTGCCTCCTTTCACTCCAAGTTCAGGACCATGACCAGCTAAGTAAAATTACTGAGTGATTTTCTGGACTTTATGCCTCTCACTTGAAAGATGACAGAAATCTTCAATGAAAAAAAACAAAAAGGAAGCTCTGCCACACAACAAAACAAGGAAAAAATCCTGTAAGAGTCATCAATGTTGGAAATACACTTACCCTGTGGATTAATACACTTTTCCCAACAACACTGTCTAGTGATTTGATCCACACTGTAGCAGAATCAAATCTTGGGGTGAGGTGAGGGGAGGAGACAGCAGGAAGGGTCAGAGAGTATTTGCTTTTGGAGTAGTTAACCCATGAAGGCTTTCTTTAGCCTGATCCCTTAAGCCCGAGTATTTCCCTGGTAGCAAGTTTAAGGCAGCGATCCCGCTAAGTGAGGCATGATGAATGGCCCCCAGCCTGCACCCGCCTCGACAGAGGCCCGTTCAGCCCTGGCTACAGGAACAGAAAGGTCATTCATTACCCAATGTGAACAAACAGACTGCACGTTTGTGATAAATAACGGTCATTATTGAACTACAACGCTCTCTGGGAATTCCTCAACACTTCCCTGACATTAATGTGCTATTCGTGGAGGGCTCAGCGAGGCTCTCTCAATATTATTTAGTGTTTCACGTTTTACGTGGGACGTCACAATGACATTCACTTTTCCTTTGTTGGGATGCGTGAGTCTGAACAAATACAGAGTATTTTGTCTTATATCCCCTGCCAAGTATGGTCCTCCTCTCTCACATGCACACGTGCACGTACACACAGGCACACACTATGTGCTAAGGACATGTGTCTGCAAACAGAAACTAACAAAATATGCACTAAAAATACCAGAACCTCTTCTGAGCACAGAGTCACATGGGTAACTATCTCATACCTATGACCAGGAGGGGAAAAAAGAAATAGAAAAGTTGTTGGCCAAAACAAATAGATCCCTCCGGGAAATGAAAACCAGTATCCCCTTCTTTTCACATAATCCTTGCCACCATGCCTTCACACAAGCTGCTGTCACTACAGGCAAGACTTGTCACCCTGTCCCCTGGAGGTCTTCACCAAGGCAATTCCCACTGGCTCAAATCCAACACGATCTCATCTGAAGCCTTTCCAATGCATCCCACCTCAACCACGTGTAGTCACCCCTTAGTCTGGGTTCACGCAGTACCCTCCTGAAAGGCCAGATGAAGCACCTGTTGGTTGTAAGTACACACAGTCACTCTCTCATTGCTTGGTGTTAACCATGTGCCAGGCTCTGTGCAAATGGAGGGCCATGTACAAAACAGACCTTGTCTACTTTATTCTACTAGAGGCATGCTCCTCGTGGAGTTGCTAGAACTCAGGACTTCTTCAATTATATATTCCCACATGCTGCTTAGTATACCTAGCACATTGTAGTTGCACAATACACATGTTGCTACATGGAAGGATAGTTATATAGACAAATATTAACACATTGACTGCCACAAACTGGGAAAATATTTATTTTCCTTGAAGCCATGGTGTTTTATTATAAAAATAGAACAAAAATTTCAAAAACAAAATGATCCTTTCTAATTTAATGAAAAATTTTTTATTTTTTATTGTTTTCTGTGAGTGAATTACATGCAACTTGAAAAATAGTTCTCATGGCTCCCAAGGTGAAGAGACATATGAGTTACATATGCTTCAAGAGGCCCCGGGCACAAAACTAACGTGAGTTAAATACAAACTCATACAGAAGTTAATGTGTTAAAATCTTCCCTACTATGTCACCTAGGTTCGACTACATATGGGAAAATAACTCACCCCTTTGCTTGCCTAGAATTTTATGCTTTGTAAATGTGAGTGATAATTATTTTATTTCATAGAAATGCTTGGAATATAGAATCCATGGAACATGCCTTGATATCCCGAGAAGAAAGTGCACATAGAAGAATAAAATCACATGCCACAGAAATGTAGCAATGACTCAGTACTAACAGCAAAACAAAAACTAATTATTGCATCTGGAATAAGAGTCAATAATGCTTAAATGACTTGATCTAAGAATCACTAGTTCATTTAAGAAAAAACATATTTTAATGGTAAGAAAAGTACGTAAAACTTCCAAAAAATACAATAAGACTAAGTATATCTCTTTTTAAGTAGTATATATGAGGTAATGTGCTATTTTACTATCTCTTATTATAGACATTTTTAAGGTACTATATAATGAGCACAGTATGTACTCTATTCTTGAAATAATTTTACACAGTAGATAATATCTTATCTTCTTAGATCTCTAAAGAAGTTATATCAGGATATGGCCACCAGTGATGACCTATAGCTTAGAATAGAAAATCTTGTATTTTATCTACTTAATATTAATATTTATACTATTTCGATATTTGTATAATCTAATGAGGTTAAATACTGGACCTTCCCAGTTATTTAGAAGGATAGGTAAATATTTACCTAGATGGGTAAATACAGAAATAGAGATGGATGGATTATCACTATGGCCAGAAGCATTTCCACAGACAGAAAGATAGGGGATGTCACAGGATATCACAAGGTCACCTGAGTGTCTCCACATCTCCTTGCTCAGGTACCCAGGCTAAGGGAAGGTCCACCTTCACCCTTCCTTGCCGGAGAAGATAGAAAAAGGGTACATAGGAAAGGCTGCCCTTACTCTTAAAGCTTCCACTTGAAAGTAGCAAACACTCTTTATACCCAATCGCATTCCAGTTGCCTGACCAAGTTTGCGAGTCATTCCCAACTTAGAAAAGGGCAGGAAGTATAAGGCTACCATGTGCCTGAAGATGGAGAACTCAAAATATTTCTTGAAGCACAGTAATTACTATTTCAATCACCAAATGATTGCACAATTAGGTTTTGCCACCCAATGACCAATTTAAAAAAAACTTTCCATTTTTAGAACGTTTTATGTTTGGCTATCATGTCTAATGGACTCTATCTATGTATCTATAGTACTTAACAGATGAGAAACAGAGTCAATCATCTTAGCTTGCAAAAGAGGTTACACAGGGAGGAGTACGAAGAAAATGGTAGGGTAAGACAGAAATATTTTGCATCATCACATTAATTAAAAAAATCATACTTAATGCCATGCTGCCACTAACACAAACATTAAACATCTGGCCATTCTTACATTTTTAACAAATTAGCAGTCACCAAAAGCAGGGAGGCGGAAAATAGTACAGACATTAGATTTTCAAGTTTTAGAAGATGGAGGAAGGAACTGGGTGACCCCAAGATTACTGTCGAACACTTTTGTGGGGGGAGGAGGGTCAGGTGAAAGGACAAATGCATTTCCCAATGATTCTCCAGTGACCTGGATTAATCAACAATAACCTCCATGTCATTATCGCGTCAGTTCCACTTAGCATCACCGCAGGTTAGTCCCCTGGTGCCTCCACGATTCGACTGTATCTGCATTGATATTCACTGTATGCAACACACCATGGGGGAAAGGTCCCTCTGACAGAAGAGGGGATGAGTATTTTTAGCAGACGCAGACTAAATCTCAAGGAAAGAAACAAATGAAAAGGCTTCCCCCCAGCTACCCCATGCAAAAACCATATATCCAAATAATTTTTCTTAAATTCAGACATCTATTTTAACCTCTCAAAACTATAGGAATAGCTATTAATTATAATGGTGGTTAAGGATTTTTGAGCACTTTCCATGTGCCATGCACACTGCTAAGTAATTTACATGTATTATTTCTAGGAATCTTACAAAATTGTTACTATTATCTTCATTTTATTAACAACATCATGGAAATACCAAGTGGTAGAACTGAGATCAAATCTTAGTCTTATTCCAGTTTCATGGAATTTATTTAACTACCATGAAACATTGTCTCCTATTTCTTTCTTTCCTTTTTTTTTTTTTTTTTTTTTTTGAGACAGAGTCTGGCTCTGTCACCCTGAGTACAGTGCAGTGGCATCACTGTAGCTCGCTGTAACCTCAAACTCCTGGGCTCAAGCATTTTTCTTGCCTCAGCCTCCCGAATAGCTGAGAGCACAGGCGTGCACCAGGGGCCCAGCTAATTTTTCTATTTTTAGTAGAGATGGGGTCTCACTCTTGCTCAGGCTGGTCTCAAACTCCTGAGCTCAAGTGATCCTCCCACCTAGGCCTCCCAGAGTGCTAGGATTACAGGCGTGAGCCACAGCATGTGGCCTGTCTCCTGTTTCACACCCAGAATATAGTAACTAACTCCTAGTTCAGCTTTTTACATTTTTTAAAACTGTAACACACATTGTAAAAATCACTAAGAGGCACAGAACACTTATATTTACACTTTTCCCCTTTGTATATTCTGGTCTTTATTATTTCTATGGATCATGACCAGAAGCAAGCTCATCTCTTAGATCAGCAGTCCCCCCAACCTTTTTGGCAACAGGGACCAATTTCATGGAAGATAATTTTTCCATGGACCAGGGGCTGGTGTGGGGGCATGGTTTCAGGATGATTCAAGCACATTACATTTATTGTGCAATCAAACCACTCTGCTAATGATAATCTGTATTTGCAGCCACTCCCCAGCGCTAGCATCACTGCCTCAGCTCCACCTCAGTCATTAGATTCTCATAAGGAGCCACGACCTAGATCCCTCCCATGTACAGTTTACAGTAGGGTTCACATTCCTATGAGAATCTAATGCCACAGCTGATCTGACAGGAGGCAGAGCTTATGTGGTGATGGGAGCAATGCAGAGCGGCTATAAATACAGATGAAGCTTCACTGGCTTGTCCTCCAGGCCCCCACTCACCTCCTGCTGTGCGGCCCAGTTCCTAACAGGCCATGGACTGGTACTGGTCCACGGCCTGGGGGTTAGGAACTGCAGTCTTAGATGACCATGGATACCTATTTGCATTTTTCTGTAGTTCTTCTACTTAATCTGTGCTCACCATGACGAGTCTTTAAAATAAAACCTGAGAGGATAATAAGCCCATTGCGTTTTCTTCACTGGTGATCTCCAAAAACGCTGAGACACGAGAATGTGCAGTGTTATTGCATTCCGACCAATAACTCAGAAAGTTTCTGCAGCCCATGTAACCTCAGGGGTGTCGTTACTGGTGCATCTTCCTTATCCTGACCCTTCTCACCAATCACTCCTAGAGCACACACAGGAGTCAGGTGTACTATAAAAGGTAACCCCTCATCTCTACTCTAGAATGACACCTTCAGCTTGTCATTCTGCCCACATCTGATACCTCTCATGGCACTTCTGGACCATACCTGGGTCAAGGAACGCATATCCCCCATGGGCTCTGACTTAAGAGGGTCCTAAAATCTAAGGAAGCCAGTTAGACCTTGTATGACTTATCTATATTGACAAGCAGGTAGCTGAGGGGTTCATGTGCAATTTTCTTGATTGTGGGGAAATCAGAATTTTACTTAAACATTCCACCGAGATGGAAAATCCTCACAGTAGAATCAACTTGCAGCTGTGGTCTTCTCTGATGTAACGGGAGCCATCTTAGGTATAAATTTTGGTTCTCTTCCACCTACCCGCCGTATTTAAGCAACCTGGCAGTGGAAGGCTCTGTGGGGTCTGTGGGTGAAGGCTACTTACGCTCTTATTAAGCACCCCACAAAACAAACAAATAGAAATTTAACTTGACTTCGCAGGCGGAATTAACATGTTCATCTATAAATATGACAAGTATTTTCTGCAGAAAAGCCTATCAAGTATTTTAAACTAACTCAATAGCAATAGTTTAGTCTGGTTTGTAAAACTGTTGAAAGTCTCTCACTCACATCTCACAACTGTCAACTAATTTGTTGCCATAATTATAACATTGATATTTATCACAGGTTTATTTGGTGGACAGACACATCCAAGAATTGAACACATTTCTCCCTTGTTCTACATTATCGATTTCTACTTGCCTTGTAAATCCATGTGAACATTAACTTCATGAAGAACAAGGTTGGTGTTTTTATTTCACCTTAATAGCTAGTCTAAAAAATAAAAATAATAAATATGACCACAATGATCTTTAAGTTTTTCACTGCTTCTGCTATATTAAAATCTATTCCATTTTCAATGCAGAGATTTCTTTCTTCCTTGCCAATCTGCATGATTTTATTATTTTTCTTACATTGTTGCATGGGCTGGAAACCTCCAGTATAATACTGAATAGAAATTGTGAGCACCAACAGCATCACCTTCTCAGTCTTAGGAGGAAACATTCAGTCTTTCAACATTAATTGTGATAGTAGCTGTCGGAATCTTATAGACTATTGTCAGGTTGAGGAAGTTATTTCTATTCCTAAGTTGCTGAGTAATTTTACCACGGATGTGTGTTGGCTTTTAAATGTTTTTTTCCCCCTGCATTTACTGAGACAATCCTATCATTTTTCTTTCTTAATCCGTTAATGTGGTTAATTACATTAATTGGTATTTGAAACGTTAATGTTACCTTGTATTTCAAGATAAACCCCACTTGATTATGCCCTATTGTTTTTTCTTTTTATATATGGCTGGATTTTATTTGCCGATGGATTTTATTTTATTTATTTTATTTTACTTTATTTTATAAGATCTCACTCTGTCACCCAGGCTAGAGTGAAATGGCCTGATCACAGCTCACTATAACCTCAAACTCCTGGCTTCAAGTGATCCTCCTGCCTCAGCCTCCCAAAGTGCTGGAATTACAGGCATGAGCCACCGCACCTGGCTGCTAATTATTTTTGTATCTATGTTCACAAGGAATCTCAACCTATATATACAGTCAGCCCCCTGAGTTCCACATCAGATTTCTTACACCCAAAATGCATACCACAGTTGAGCTTTCACTATTCCTCTGCACTGAGCAATGTGATTTCACTAATTAATAACCCCTGTGCAACTAACTGGTCTATCAGCTTCAGCTCCATCAGTCTCCCAAAGTGTCTGAACTTTCAGGTGCAAAGTACACATGGGATAGAATGGGTGGTAGAAAATACTCAGCCTGGGGTAATCAAATGCAGCAAGAACTCCTAACCAGGAAATGCAGACAATGACTACCACAGGGATGCTCACTCCCTACAGCAGGAGAGGATGGACAATCACTTGTCCTTCCCCTTCCTTTCAAAAGACGCACAGGGAGGCTGTGCTCAAGCACCCTTGGCCATGCCAAGAATCTCAAAACAAATACTGCCTTTTCTGTGTCTCCTTTTTTGGGGAAGGTATGAGGACACTGTCACAGAGGAAATTCTCCTACTACGTGTGGCTGAAAGAGTAAAATATTTGACTAAAAGGGTAAAGGTTGCCACACCAAGGACCAGCAACTATTTCAGCACCAAAAATACCCTATTAATGGCCATGTAAAAATAACTTCCCCTTGGAAAATTCCTCCTTGCTTAAATTGGAAAGAAAAATCTCTGGGCTATGAGAATTTTTACAAATATAACACTCTCAAGGATGGTGCTCCTGTTCTTCAAGGGCTTGATTTATTTTCCTTGTCCATTTGGTTTTTCCAAACAGGAAGGATCCTTCTGAGGACAGAAAGGGTTTTTTTTCTTCTCTTGTCTACAGAAGGTCGCTGTTCTGCATTCATTCCCAGAGCTGGCTGTGAGTACTTCCATCGCTGGTGAATTATTGCAAATAAAGTTCAGGGACAACATTAACATATTAGTCCTCATTAAAGAAAAAGTTAAATCTAAAGTTGGGGACAAGAAAGAAATTCTCTAAACATCAAGCCGACATCCCCAACAGGCCAGGATTATTTTCCGGCTGGCTTTTACCTTTTCCAATTATAATGTGAAACCCAACCCTTCCTTACTTCATAGTTGGGATGTGGGTGGAAAGAGAAGAGGCGACCAATAGGAAACAGGCATGGAAGTCAAAGAAACGGTAATGAAAAGGCAAGAATGTTGCCTCAGAGGAGCTATTCCAAGAACAATCTCACTGAGCAGAGTCATATTTCCCAGGCAGGAAAGGGAGATTCTCTACTTGGCTGTGCCATCCACTGAAACGCAGATGTCCTTAGGCAACATACTTTACTCGTCTGGGGTACAGTCACCTAGTCTCTGAGAGATGAGGGAATAAGACAGATTACTACGATGTGTCTGAGAGGCAGCTGAATTACTGGGTCAAGCTCCTGCACTAACTTGGCAGAGCCTGCCCAGTGCAAGTTATGTAATATCCTCATGACTCTATTTACTCATCTGCAACATGGAGGAAATAATTGTGGCTACCTCATAAAGGTGCCCCAAAACACAGTGATGTAATTCTAGTAAGGCTCTTAGCATACTTCCTGGGAGAATGTTCTCTCTTGTTATCATATTTAGTATTGCCATCATTAATACCACCATTCTTATGTTTACGACACAAATCCTTACTTCCTATTGTTCATATGTCTTTAACCTCTGTTTCTTCTCTCTTCTGCTTCTCTCTTGTACCCTTTGGGTCACCCCAGCTTTCCTTCATTAGCTTTGTAACTCATAGCACGTCACTTATCATTTATGCTTCAGTCCTCTGGTGTGCAAATGAAAGAAACGCTACCTCCTAGAAATGATTAAATGATGTAAAACTACTCTTCTGCCAACCTGACAAAAACATACAAATGACAACTGATCATAATAAATGAGATATTTTGGTTGTTTTTATTAATTATTACTGAAAAAATTCAGACTCATAAGGCTAAAGAAGTTGCTATCAATGGCTTCAGCAAATCTACACAGAGGTGAATACTGTAAAATGTGGACAAAGTCCGTAAGAAACATGGCATTATAAAAATTCTGGTTAAGGAAAGCGACGCTTGAAATGCTTGCTGTACAGAAAAGAATAAGCCCATAAATGTTCACGGTGAATCAAAAAACATCATTTCAAATACAGGTGTTAGACGTAACAAGTAATCAAGTTCTCCAGAGTGGCCAAGGAACCCTAGGAAATGTCACATACAATTTCCCGCCACAGTAACAGAGAAAGTGCAAAAAAGGAACCCTGAGGATGAATCCTGTAGCTGTTACCTGAACAATCCTCAGCGGCCAGGAGTCTCATCTACTGGACAGTAAAACCTGCTTTTTCCATTTTGATAACCACAGTGATTGAACACCAATAAATTACTGTTTGATCAACTACAGCTACAAGAACAAAAGGAACACAGGAATAAGAAATTTTAAAAGGAGCGTTTTCTACTATGATAGGTAATTTTATGTGTCAACTTGTCTGGGCCATGGGTTGCCCCGATAGCTGGTTAAACGTTATTTCTGGGGGTGCATGTGAGGGTGTTTCTGGCTGAGATTAACAAATTGAAGCAGCAGACTGAGTAAATTTAGCAGACAGCCCTCTGCAACGTGCGTGGGCATGATCCAATCCCCTGAGAGCCGGAATAGAACCAAAAGGCAGAGGAAGGGAGATTTCACCCTCACTCTGCCTGAGTGATTGAGCTGGGACACCAGTTTTCTCCAGACTCAGACTCGGGTGAGAATTCACGCCATTGGCTCTCCTGGCTCTCTAGCTTGCAAAGGGAAATCAGGGAACTTCTCAGCCTCCATAATCACGTATGCCAGTTCCTTATAATGAATCTTTTTTTTTATATACGACTTTTTGGTTCTCTCTCGAGAACCCTAACGAACACATCTACTAAAATTTCAAATGAGTTATTCAGCATCTTATGTTTGCTATTTTGTTACACAAATCTTTTTTCCTTAATCTATTCTTTTTCATTATAAATAATAAAAGCCAAAATATCATGAAACACTTAAATATATATGAATTATGAATTTTGTAAAATCCAATATTCACATTTCCCAATTATGTTATAATTTTTTCCATTTTATAATGTATTTGCTTCAATCAGGATCCCAATAAGAGCTATACAGTAAGATAAATCAATGTTCTCTTTAATGTCTTTTACTCAATAGGTTCCCCTTTTATCTCCTTGTACCTTGTTTGTATGCAAAATAAATTTTACCCACTTTGTTGTGTAAAGTTTCCCATAACCTGAATTTTGCCAGTTTTGCCGATTGCATCCCCATAGTGTTATTTCACATGTTACTCAGTTTATTTTGTGTACATTGATAGATCTAGAAGCTTGATCAGATTAAAGTTGTGTATTTTCTGGGCAGAATTACTTCGTAAGTAGTGTCATATACTTCTATCAAGAAGTAAATAAAGTCCAGGGTGTCTCCCTGTGTGTGATGCTAGTAGCCATCAATAATTATTGCCTAGATTCCACAGATTTAGTTCGGATTGCAAAACTATGTCATCACTAGTGCTGTCTTGCCTGAATTAACTGGCACTCCAATCCTGATGATTTGGGGGGGGGGTACATTTATGGGGTACAAGTGTAATTTTGTTACATGGATGTAATGCATAGTGGTGAAGTCAGGGCCTTTAGTGTATCCATCACCCGAGTAACGTACCTTGTACCCATAAACTATTTTCTCATCATCCTCCCCACTCCCGCCCACTCACCCTTTATGATGATCTTAAACACAAAACAGTAGCCTTATTAGCTGAAATACTTCTATAAAGAGAAAGACCCTTCATCAATCATTTGGTTATCTACCTATACTTACACCATCAATGCTTCCTCAAGCTTTGAGGATGCCTGAAGCTTGTTCTCTAATAGTTCTCCGAAAGGAGATAATAGGAGTAATATTGCCCAATTTCTGGCACATTCACAATTGTCTGCTGCTTTATTCTTTAAGGTCAGTTTTGAATAGTTATAAAATTCATGGTTCACATGTTTTTACTTGAATTTCTTAAACATAATACTCCATTGACTACTGTCAAAAACAAAAAAAAGTTTCACAAGAATCCACATTTCCTTGCCATATAGTAATAAAGTCTTTTTGCTGAGGTGCTGAAGGGATTTATCTTCTTTTCATTAACGATCCATACTTTTACTACACTCAGAAATGATTTGAGGTGATTTTCTAAGGAGCACAGTGGCCCTTATAACACAGCTTTAAGGATTTTCATGTTAATAAATTTGTGGGTTTTTTATATCCCTTTTTTGTGTTTACTTCAATTTCTTCTTCAAGGACTCCTAAATCACACATATTTTGGTTTTCCTTTTGGTCGGATCTATACAACTTTTTCTCAATTTTTTATTAATATATTTCTCTTAAATCATTAAAACATTCAACCTCCTCTTCTTCCTCTACTTTTCTGAAAATATTAGCAATCGTGTTTACTTGCTCTTGTATTTTTTTAAGTTTACTCTTAATTTCTAAAACATTGTTTCCTATTATTTCTACTTCTTTCCTGAATCCTGCCATCTTTCTTTCCAGTTCTTCATTCCTATGTTTCTCTAAAATTAATGTATAATGCTCTTCCATAACATGTTCTTAATATTTTTGTCTCATTTTAAAGTATCAGGTATATACTTTTCAGCTCTTTTATGAGTACTTCTCCTTATTCTCTTTCATAACTTGGTATGGGATTCAACTATAATCTTTTTCTTTTGCCCATTTTTTAATTTAAAATAAACATTCCCAAACATGGGGGCAAGGGCATGTAATTGAGCTTTTCTAGTTGCAAACATGTAGGTCTGCTACTTTTATAATTTCCACAGGTGATTCCAAAAAGTATGACCTTCTGCTTCCACAGATATGTCTTTTCAACTGCCACACTTTCATCCGAACCTTCTCTTTCCTTGGCCCTCACTGCCCCACCTTGCTCGATCTGGGTTCTACTCCCAGCAGTTCCTCCCGTTACCAAGTTTCACCTTAGACAGGAGATTCAGTTTGTTAATTGGGTAAATGGTAAAGCCTTGCCATCACCAAATCTTGCTCCACTGCAGTGTCCTTGACCTCATCCAGGAACTCAGTGTCCTGTGGAACCACTTTTAGTCCTCAGTGGATACCCTAGATGGGCCCACCCTACCACCCATCAATATCGACAATCTACAATTGATTTGGGGGCTCAGGTCTTCATTTCTTCCCTCCAGAACCAACTCCTCACAGGTCCTGTAGCTGTTAGTGGTTTGTCCTATCAACACGTATTCTGAGACTGATAGGGACACCTTATAACCTTGTTTTATTGCAGATATTTTTTTATGGTTTTTCAGTTTAGCTTTCCTAGTTGCTTTATTTTTTCATGGCAGAATCTGAGATTTGAAACCTGCCTCCATTGGGGTTCTCTACTCAGAATTCACTGGCACCTCAAATTATAATGATTCTAAAGCCAAAACAATCAATTAAACATTTTATTTTTCTTAGAAGTATTAAAAGGTACATTAAAATATCTCAAAATTCCTTCCAAAATTAAAAATTCCCACCTACCAATGTTTTCTATAAAATTTTTTCAACCACTTTACCCATGAAAAAAATTTTTGGGATTTAAAACAAAAACATTTGGGAATGCTTTTAGATTATCAATAGCTCTTTGTAAATATTATCATAAAACATATACACACAAAAAAGGAACCGATTACTGAAACCCTCAATATCTGCCAACAAGCTTCATAGCATTAAATTTAATCAACAAATTCTCTCCAGAAAAATCTACATTTCCAAATAATTTGCAAGTGAAACTGGTTCTAATCAGCACAGTGAGATGTCAATTCCATCTCACCAAAGTCTTCAAATCTGGTCACTTCTCTGTATCTCCCTCAGGATCATCCTCAACCAAACTTCACAGTGTCTCACCAAGATCCCTGCAAAAACTGCCATCCATGTCCCTCTCCGATCCATTTTCAAAGACTGCATAAACAATTTAAAATTATGTGGCCATGGGCATTTTTCTGAGGAAAGTATGTCCAAGGATTTCTTGGCCCTCAAACCCTTAAGAACCAGTAGAGCTATAACTGTCTAGTGGCTGATGGGGCACAGTTAACAGTCCACCGTTTTGTCTGGGTTTTTGAAATTCTGTTCAGGAGTGCCAAGACACAAAACAGCAGCATGTCACAATTCCTACTGTGAATGGAGTTACCACACTTTTTGAACTTTCTCCTGGGTCTCAATTTCCTCCCCTCATAAATGTAGGAGCTTGACTAGATGATCTTGAAGTCATCTCACAGATTTCATTAACAAACGTAAAAGAGTTACTCAACAGCAGGCAACGAATACACATCAAACTAAAACCATCAGTTCTGCTATCAAAAGATCTTCATTCACAGAAATATTTTCAGGGGTTAAAGATGGCCAGTGACCAGTATTTTGGCCAAGAAAATAGCCTACAATGAAATAAAAATAAAAATAATGAGAGGTTCATTCTAGAATTTCCAAACACTGGTTATGTTTCTAGGGCAAATCAGGAACCTGATCTTTGTTCACTCCTGTATACCCAGTACCTACAGCAATGCCCAGAATGTAACAGGAGCTTTATAAATATTTATTGGATGGATGCATGGGCCTCCCTTAACCTAATAAATGGCCACTATATCTTTCATCTTGCTTGGTAATCACTGAGACTATAGAGCAATATGGTTCTCAGTAAGCACTTGCAATAAAGAATGGATAAACTACTTTTGCTCAGTAAAACAATGAAGCCCCATCATCTGGGTCCCTACAATCTTGCCAATATACAAGCGCGTATTCTGTGATTAGCACAAATGAGAGATGACACTGAGAAATGGTTATCCCCATTATAATGTATTCCATCTCTACGACTACATTGGAAACAGGGTTACAGCCAATTGAGACAGTAAAATGAAACAATAGGATTTCTTTTAATAATAAACAAAACTAAATCTGAGAAAGCAGCAGCCTTTAACGACCTAATTAGCAGGCAGGTCACACCGAACCCGAGTCTGAAGCAGCTCTGAAGCAGGGAAAATGTACTGGCGTTGAAGCTAGGCAGATGTGAGTTTAAATCCTGTCTCCACCACTGGCCAGCCTAATCCTCAGTATCTTTATTAATAAAATAGGAATAAAAACTGTTGGTTCCCCGGTAGAGTTGCCACCAGGGTAAATGAGATCAGGTATGCAAAGCACTTAGCAATATACTTGGCACAAAGCAGGCATGCAGTGAAATTTATTTTCCTGAGCCCCTCCCAGTCACCCTAGATGAATAAAAAGAAGAAAAAGGTGAGACAGAGGTGGAAAGCAAGAGAGACACCCTGTAAGGTCACCCAAGTTTTAACATCTGTTCTTCTCCTTTGGCTTATACATAAAATAAAGAAGAGCACTCCAGGTAGCTAACCCTGACTTTATAGAATTTTAAGCAGCCTTCCATGTAACTCACAGTTCCCTGAGGTCTGAGGAAATCTTACAAGCAGATCTTAAATTATAAACAAACAAACACAAAAACAAGCAGAAGGCACATGGGGCTACTAGAGAGAAGTTGAACTACAGTAAGTCAGATATCAACAGAGCAAGTTACCACTAGACATTGGCCCCCTGGTGGATTTGCTCTCTGTTAAAAACAAGCAAAGCCTGTCCTTGAGTCTGTTCTTTCATATAAGAGGTGGGATGATGCAATGGTTACTGAGCACAGCTCTTAAGCAAGATGGTACAAGTGCCAGAGGGCCCAGTTCAAATCCTGCTCACTTACTTACTAATGGCTCTGAACAGATGCCTTAACTTTTTCCACTTCGGTGTCCTCATTGTAAAAATAGTACCTTAGAAGGTTTCTGTAAGAATATGATATGTGAAAAACACATATTATAGTGCTACATCAATGTTCAGGACATAAAGAAATCACTTTGGGACATTGCTTCTTGGGTCATGTGAGAATATTAACAGCCCCTTCATCACAGGTTTGTTAGGATAAATCAAATAAGATGCTCCATAAAAGAGCCAGGAATACAGTATGTATGCAATGAATGATAATTACTACTGCAACTACTACGATTACAGTGAAGGCATCCAGAACTCTTCAAGCCATTATGGCTGAAAAACAAACCAGTACAACCACACACACATACACATACACACACACACACACACACACACACACACACACACACACACACGGTGGGGGAGGGAGATTTTAGTTCTTAAATTCTATACTTTCTCTAAAGCCTCAGACCCCATCCTCTACCATTAAGTTGAGGCCCACACAGTACGTCATGCTAGAGAATCTTTACTATGTTCTACCTCACTCATCTGTCCCTGATTCTCAACACACTGGTCTTTGCCAGCAATAATGGATGGGAACCTGTTTCTGGTAATCGAAGCAAGTATTCGTGCATCTAACAATAGGGTTTACAGGGTTTAAAATGGAAACGTCTCCATCAAGCACGGGGGCATTGAAGACCCTAAAGGCAGTTATGCACATTGAGATGAATCTAGCATTCTAAACCAGTAGGTGCACATTAAATATTCATCGAACAAGCAAAACAGTTGTTCACAGCATTTCTGTCTCAATGCCCTCAATCACTTCCGATACTCCTATCTGCACCACCAAAATAATTCGAGAGCTGGACCAGCATGTGCAGAGCTACTGGGGGTGGACATCAGCTTAAAGGCACACATATTTCTTTAAAGACCAGGAGCCATTTTGTTGGTCTTGTTGCCCCTTCTGAATCTCTAGTGTGGAAGACAGCTAAATAAGCATGTAGAAACCCAGGAAATGTAATTATGAACCTGAATTTAGGTTGGTTTTGCAAAGGCATACACGTCTGCTTAGAATAACACTCAACCTCTACTGTGCAAAGCAACTAATGGAGGCATTACGTGGAAACTTACAAAATTTAATAACAAATCTGAGTTTAAATTGGTGGGCTTTCATTAGACTGCAAAAATGTATATATCCATATTGGATGATCCTGTGTGAAAGATTATTATGTACAAAAGAAAAATTTGATCATGTCCTGAAAAGGAAAGAATAAATATTTGTTGAATGGCAGACAAATAGATTGATAAAGAAAATGAATGAATGAATGAATGTCAGCACCGTTGCTCAATTACCCCCAGACAGTAAATCTAAAATTATGTTTCTCTCTCTCTCTCTCTCTCTCACACACACTCACATACACACACACACACACACACACACACACACACACACACACAAAATCAATGGCAGCTACTAGAAAAGGAGTTGCCAGAAAACCTGTTCTTTGCAGCAAGGATGCACTATATCAGGATACAAGCATCTCTTCATCCTGCAAAACCACACACATTTTTAAACCTGTTATATCCTAGCAATTTTACCCTCCGAGGACACCAAGGATAGATTCATGGTTCTCCCCACTATGTCCTCAAGCACATTTTGAAATAGAAGGGTTTTTTTTGGAAGATGGGCCCACTAATAAATTAAATTATTTCTGTTATGCCACAACTAATGGAGAGAAAAAGCGCAGAGCTCAAGATGAACAATAATCTAAACCATTAGATCTGATTTGTAACCTAATGATATTCTGCTACTGGCAGAGGAACAAAACAAAACTCGAGCTGTAATAACAGGCAAGGTGTGCTGTCAGCACTCTTGAGGGAATTTTTATATTTTAAGCCTGTGGGAATTTGGAAAAGGTCCACGGTACTATTTTTTCCCTTATCTGACTGACATAGCTGATTACACCTTTAAATTAAGTCTCATAATGTATGTTGCCTTTGTTAATCAGAACAGGAATGCTAAAGTTGTGCTATGTGTTATATGTTATGTGTGTTACGTGAAAAAGCTGATCATTTAACAATACCGAATGTAGGCATAATTGAATAGTACACTTCACTGAAATTCAGCTTTGGTCAAATGGAGGGCAGATGACATGACCCTAGACACGACTGAGTCATTTCCCACAACCCTGCCCATTCTGGCTCCTCTCAGTTTTCTGGTTGAAGAACAGATATATTAGTCAACTTGTCTGCTGTACAGGCCAGATTTATGCTATGACAATACTGTGTAGCCAAAGAGAAAGGAAAAAAATTGGGGTAACCATAGACATTTATTTCTTTCTCACTGGTATTTGGATGTACTGGGTGACTGAGAGTTAAGCTGCAGGTTGGGGCCAGGAAGCTCCAGGTAGCTCTCATTCTGGGACCTGCAGCCACCTGGCATGCTTTTCTCATGGCAGACAGCAGAAGCAGAGAGGCCAACGAAAGCCATGCAAGCATATTCAAGCCCTCTATTCATGTGCCTACAACTACACTCCACTGACCAAAGAGAATCACAGAGCCCAGCCCAAAGTCAAGGGGGCAGTGAGATGTCCACAGTTGGCTCAAATGGGAGGCACAGCAGAGTCACATGTCACACAGTAAAGGGGCTGCAGGGCTATGACAGGGAGGGAGGTCACATCTGGACAATTGTCAGGTCTATCACACCTGAGCTGCCAAATTCACCCTAATCTGCTCTCCTGCTGACAGCCTCTCATTCCCTTCCACAGGTAGGCAGCAGAGATCTCTCATTGGCTGGTAGGTGGCCAGATACTCATTCTCTCTCTGTGGTATCACCTTGATAGTGGGACACTAAAGTAAAGACCCACAAAAGCAAATTCAGCTGCTCTCTTTATAGCCATTTTTGGGGACAAGATTTCTCCATTTGTCCTGAATTACTTATAATAAATGCCTATTCATTCTGATTCATTTCTTTGGGTCCCTGTTACTTCCCAAAGGCCACAGTGGGGACAATTGAATTATACAGAAAAAGCTGAGAAGAGATCTCCATCCAGAAGAAGGAGTTGGGTAGCGGGGAGTGGGGACCCCAGAACTTGTCTTTCATCAAGGTTTGCATAACAAGCACTTTGCTGCTTTGACTGAGGTCATATGCCTATAGAGGCTATATAGAGTTTTAAACAGTGTCAAATAAGGTACCCCTTGGCACAATCATTGTTAATCAGAACCACTAAAAAGAAATCATTCCCTAAGGCTTGTTATTTGGTTCTTGTCCATTCTTCTCTAATCTTTCCTTACTTGGAATTCTTAGAGTTTCACTGTAACCGTCTATGGACGAATGATTCCCAGATCAATACTTCCAGTCCTGCAAGTCTAATCCTAAATCACTCCTGCCTATGGATCACTTCTTCCTGGACATCCCACCTGCACCCTGAACTCACTTTGAGTCTAGAACTGAATTTACCAGCTTTTCATACAAACCTCTGCCCCTTCCTGTATTCTCTAGACCAGTGGTATTGTTTTTACTTTCTCCTACACTCCCTATGGAGGACACTTTGGGCTCCAACAGGCTATTCTGCTCCCAATGTGGTATCACTGGTTGCCTGGCCACAAGCCAAGAGCCATTTGTGTTGGGCACACAGAGCCCACTTCCAGCTACAGAGGCTCACCAGGCTAAACATTTTCCCAGCCTCCCTTTGCAGCAATAAGGTGGGCACAGGCCCCAATCCCAAGCAGAGATCCGAGGTGAAGTGCAATAGGCCTTCTGGGAAAGTTCAGCCTCCCTGATGAGAAAGAAAGGAGGAAGGGAGAAATTGTTCTATTTCTGCAGAATTATCTTGAAATCATGAGTGCACAAAGCTTCAATGTGTATGCACCTGGTCAAAAAGCTTCCATGGCTCCCAAGAGTCAAGTGAATAAAATCCAAACTCCTTCGCTCAGGATTAAAATGCCTTCCTTATCTGGTCCGCATTTGTATTTTCAGCCCATGTCTTTCTACTCCCCTTCATATGAGTAGAGAGTAACTACATTATTCTCTTTTTGAGTTTACAATGTGCCAGATAACCTGCTAAGCACAGCACATGCTCACTTACTGCATCCGACCCCACACGGTCAGTGTTATAACACCCATTTTACAGAAATAAACAGGACCAGAACTCCAAAGCAAGTTTCTCTCCGTAAAGCCCCATGCTTTTCAACCACTACTTCTTGGCTGTACTGCATGTGCCAGACATTATTACACCATATCATTTCCTCTTCCAGTTGGTTCTTCTATCCGTCCCACTCCTTTAGGCCGTTCCCTTCTGGACTAACTCAGAAAGTTGTTTCATGTGCAATGCTTCCCCCCAAGAAGCAGCAAAAAGCCATCGGCAATCATGTCCTCCTCTGAAAAAAGGGCAATCATTTGTCTATTCTTCCTTAGAGCTTTTAGTCTTTCCTACGTGAACTACGGGAATATGTTAATAATTACGCCTTATCCTCAAATTTGAGGCTGCAAGCTCTTGATAAAGGTAAGGTGTGCTGCTTATTTGTGTTGTAACTCCCCCCCCACCCTGAAAAGAATAAGAGACAACACTTATTGAGCCTTTACTATGTGGAACGTGAGGAGCTAACACTTCCCACATTTTTTTTTTTTTTTTTTTTTTTACTTATTCCCACCATAGCTCTATGGATTCCATTACCCCCATTTTGCAGGAAAAGAAACAAAGTATGTCAAGGTTAAGTTACCTGGCTCAAGGTCACACATCTAATAGGTATCAAAAATAGATTCAACCCCAACAGGTCTAGTAGAAATAATTTAAAAATTTTAAATGTTTTCATCAACCGAGATACCAAAGGTCTAAACTTTAAAGCACTTAGATCAAAAGGCTCCATTAGGAGTGGACCCAAGTTTTCAACCCTTTTTTCACTGCCAGATTTGAACAACAGGCCAACTTCTATGTGGGAGAGCAGGAAAGGGAGGAGTGGAATTCAGTAGTATCTAGGCCAGGGGATCCGTGCCCAATGCAATATATGTTCCAAAGATTGCAGGCCTAACTTGAAATCTTTGTACGTTTTGTGAAAAGGATGGTCTGCCCTACATAATTGAATCTGCTTTTACATCCAGTATCATATTATGGAATTTAAATGGTTTACACTCAAAGAAATTGATTCCTGCCTGGGAAGGTTATAATCAGGTTGAAAACCTATACTAGGGGTTCCCATACTGGACTAAGGGACCACCTGTGTAAGAATTGTCTGGGGTGGATGAAAAAAACCACAGAGATTTCATAGTTAAGGAACAGGGATGGGTTCTACTTAGAAAGCTCACCAGGCATGTCTAATGAGCTGCAAGACTTGATAACCACTGGATTCCAGTCTACTCCACATCTTAACAACTAACACCTCTGTAACTTTTTCATTTACAAATAACCAAACAAAAAAAATCGGTGGATTTTCTCATAGTTTCTGGCTTTAATGTCCAACAATGGCAAATGGAAAAGCTCCAGACTGTGATTATTAGGTCTCCTACATATTTGGTTACATCCACACAAAAGGCTTGATCCTAAGGAATCTGTTCTATGAATTTTAGTAGTGCCTATTGAGAATTGCATTTGTATAATGATATCAGGACCCTGCCTGGTTAGGATTACATGAAGCCAGGAGTAGCAAGCACATTCTGAGGAAAGCAGCGTGCCCTTCAATAATCTGATAAACAGGCCTTAACAGAAGCACCACAAGTACGGGATGCCCGAGTCTTTGAGCCTTTGTTGAACCATATGTCAGAGTGTTCCTAACTCAGCACAAGATCAAAAATGCGGTCTCCCAGATAAAGTCACTCTCTGTGCTTCTTTGCAGGAACAGGAAGGAAAGAAAAGGCTTTGCTTGTAAGAATGGTACATAAATGGTCTCGATACACAGTTCAGAGTTTGAATGCATAAAACGTCATCCTGATAAGATTCGATAATACATATATAAAAAAATATATATACATACACATCCACGTATATATGTAGAGACACATGATTCTGTTACCAAGATGGTATTTACACATGTGTGCATGTGTGTGTTTATAGGGTGTGTGTGTGTGTGTATATATATGCATATATGTGTATATATTAGTTATTGCCTGGGATTCTTGGATTATCTCAACAACTTGAATCATTATCAGCTAAAAATAAAAAAAACAGATATAATCCAGCCATCCACTGGGACTTCATCAAGATTTGAGATATCCACTGGGACTTCATCAAGATTTGAGACACAGAATTGATCACAATTGAAAAACACACATCTGTTTCTACATGATGAAAGAAGACTAGGGAGACAGTGAAAGAAAAATGCACAGCTCTCAGGGTCGAATCTAAGTTTTGACAATGTCACTGGCATACCACCCACCCTGGCCCAGAGACAGAGAAGCGGCAAACTTGAATAATGGCAAGTAACTTTAATTAAACTCTCCATCTGCTTGTAAGTTTGATGAACTTCAAAATGTACTTGCTCACCAAGTCGGGGTCTCTCAGAGCAGTAATCCTTTCTTATTCATCTTTGACAAACTATTAAATTTCCCAGTTTTCCCTTGACCAATGGTAGAATGCCCTCTCTCCCTATGATTTACAAGGCGCCTCAGAAATTAGAAAGTGATGTGCAGCTCATCCAATTCGTTTTAATAGGAATTTGAATGGCTTCTCGCTCCCTTTTTCAAAATACAATATCCTGAATTGTCCTATCCTTCCGTGTGATAAATAACTTGGGTGCAGAAAGTAAAGAATTTTCAAATGGCAAGATAAAAGGCACGATTCTGTATTCTCTGTTTATGAAGGGCCTGCTCTTTGAAGTGATAAAAGCTGTGGTCCTGCTGTGTTTCCACCTGCAAAACTCCTATTAAATCTAATAGAACTTAGAGGGGTACATAAGCCACCGAGTATAAAACCTAATTTCCATCTCGGTTCATTTGATTTCCTAAAATTACATCAACAGCAAAATCAGATAGATGGTGGACGCTGGTTTCACAAGGCTTCTAACAGGTAAAACTCTATTTTAGTATTTAAAGAACAATCCCCACTCTGTGATTTAGCCGGGGGCCTATCAGAGCCTATTTTTGTCACCTCCCCTCCCTTCGTTTCCCATAGACAGAACCGACACAACCCACTAACTACTCTATCATATTTTTGAGATAATTTAACAAGAAAAAATGATATTCATTAAGACACATTGCAAACTCAGAAGCACAAAAATGGTCAGAATATCCACGACTCAGAAACCAAAGGGACTTAATCATTAAATTCAATTTTCCACTCGCTGCATCTAAAATGAGCCACAGAGCAGACAGGGCATGTGTACTTAGAACTTGGACGAAAATGATGGCGAAATGAAGTCTTTAACCCATCCATTACAAACACCCTTTGAATCATCCCAGGGAAACTCCGCCCAGATGCACTTGTGCTGACAGATCTCCAGGCTCACTAACTTTAGAAACCCAACTCTGGTTCTCACCAACACCATTATTTCCCCACAAAGTTCATTCTAAGATCATGCGGTCCAGTAGGCTTGCTATAATTGGATTCTCTCTGCCCCCACCCCCACTCTGAAACACCAAAATGATAATGCTGAAATATCATTTCAGTTTTGCCTGCCTCATGAGCTCAGATGGTATTCAAGTTCTAGTAGAAACCTGGGCACACAGAATTCTATTTAGTACATTCGCTATTTGTCGATTCAAAAGAAACCGGCTCCGAAGGCCTGCCCCAGAACGTTAGCAATCATCCCACTGAATTCTGTCCCCAGGTACTGAAACCCACAAAGAGGTGTGCGCTTTCTTTTTCCCAAATGGCAAAGACAGAATATGATCGACGGCTCAATAGAAACGCAGTCCACGGTATCCAAACAAAAGGTCGCGTCATACTTTGCCAACTGCAAGATTTGTAAGTTTATGCTCCCTCCCCTTCTCACTATCAACATCTACCTTCGCAAGAAATCACAGTAAACTAAAACACAGGAGTTTTGCTCTAGGTAAGAATTACTAAACAGCACTCCTTTATTTCCTTCCAATAAGAAAGAAAATAATACAACATGAGATTTAATTGTGGTTTATGCCATCATATATCCCAGCGGGGTGGCTCAATTCAGGGCAGAATCGGTGACAGCCTTTAACTTAGACTCCACGACCTTCTGGGCTGTGTTAATTACCCTAACCCAGAAAACAGTCCTCAGAGGGAAATGTCAGCAGTGGCTAACTCGTACCATGGGGCCGCTTTGATTTTCTGTCTTTCTTATTTTCAGGAAGAGTGAACCTGAGATTTTTCTTTAAGAGGCAATTTATTAAGAATATACCGTGTAGATTTTGACTTGATGGTATATTTTTCTGAAAGAAGAAAAATGAAAAGAAAGAAACACATAGGCCACAGTTTGATTCTAGAAAGCGTCCCTTACAGCAGGGTTTCTTAACCTCGGCACTATTAACAGTTCGGGATAGATAATGCTTTGTTGTGGGGGATTGTCTGTGCTTCATTGGGTATTTAGCATCCTTGGCCTCTACCCACTAGATGCTCATAGTGCCCGTCCTATTGTAATAACCAAAAATATCCCTAGACGTTGCCAAATAAAATCACCCTAAGTTGAGAACCCCTGCTTTACAGCAAAAGAAAGAGCTCCTTTAAAATAACTAAGGTCAGCTCCGGCAAGGTTGGAGGAAGCGTGTTGCAAATCTGAGCCGCCTCTGTGGGTTTCCAGCACCTGTGTCCCTGTCGCCAATGAAGCTGGGAGCCGCCATAAACAGCAAATACATCAACAGACCTTCATCTTAAAGGATCTGTCAAACTCTTTGTAATGTGCTATCATAAACCCAAAATCCAAAAGGGGAAAATGCCTGTGTCTGCCAAGGGAGGGGAAGAGAGTTAGCATTTATACATCAGGAAAGGAAAAATCCTGCGCTTCGAAACTGCTGCCCTGGCAAATGCCTGATGCTATGAGACCTATTTTTAAAACGGGGTGGGGGCAAAGAAACAGAAAAGTCAAAGTATGTTTATAACATCTTTTCATCTTTTTGACATATCAATGAAGTTTTTTTTTTTTTTTTTTTTTAAAGAGAGACAGAGTGCGAGACACAGGAAAAGAAAAAGTCAGTAAACCGTGCAGTAAAAATAAAGAATGAGCATACGGGCAAGTACAGCCAACCATCAGCACTTTTAAGCTATCCTTAAACAAAAAGACACTGATGAGACAGATTTATTTTAACCCCTTGGCAGAAGAGGTCACCGAATACCATCTATCACAAGGTACCACTGGAATGAAGAAGGTTCCAGTTCCATTTGGGGGATATAAAAGCAAACCAAGTCTGGCAGCTTGGAAATGAAGACCTGAGATTACCTTCCTTTATTACGAAATTGGGTTACTCAGGTGCCAGAGCTCATACCCCAGAAGGAAGATATAATCTGGTTCTAACTATTAACCCCAGATTGCCCCTCAAAGTTGGCATCTTTTTAAAAAGAGAAGAAAGGTAGTCCTGGGCAGTACACCTTTGTCCATCAACCTCAAATAACAATGGAGACCTGAGAGTAACCCAAAAGTACTTTGTAACAGTGAGTTGGCTCAGGGTAATTAACACTGCTCCCCTGCTTTTGTGTGTCAGATGCTAGAAAACCAACACGAAAGACAGCAGATGGATGTTTACTTACAGAAAGCCCATGGGAATTTAAGTGACCAAAGGCTTTTTCCCAGGGACCTTGGAAATTCATATTCTTCACTTTGAACCTGCCTTCCACTCTTTCTCCATAAATGAACATGGTCTTGTTTGCACTCAGCATGTTCCAGAATTTCGCGCTGAACCGTAAATCCACTCCAAAGGAAAGGTAGTGATTAATACAACAAATGGATCCTGCCACAATAAATTTTTCATATTTGACAACTATGTCCTAGAGGAAGCATAAAAGACCCTGGCATTGCAACTTTTAACTTTCCAAACGCTTGGTGATTATTCTACCCGACTGAGGAGATCTATGGCAAACAGATAACTTTAAATCTCTTGAGGAAGAAATTACTTTTGAGCACCAGAAAGCTAGTATATGATGGTGTGTCACCCAGCGTGAGAGCCTAGCTGACCACCAGATGCGACCACCAGACCACCACATCTCAACACAACTTTGTCGGAAAAGAGCAACGTTAGGGAAGCAACAACGAAAAAATCTTTGGGGGAAAAAACAGTTCATCAGGTGTGCAATAAAACACGAACAGAAGCTGAAACGGTCCTGTGAGTTGCCATACACTCAGAGAAATGCCTGAGGCATGCCTTCTACTATAGGAACCACGCTGTCCAATATGGTGGCCATAGGACATGTGGCCGATGAAGCACTTAAAATGCAGCTCAGTCAGAATTGAGATGTGCTTACAGAGTATAACATAAACTGGATTTCAAAGACTTAGCAGGAAAAAGAGAATGTAAAATATCACTAATAATTTTTTTATTGATTGCAGGTTGAAACGGTACTATTTTGGAGATAATGGGTGGAATAAAATATACTATTAAATTTTTTATTTATTTATTTTTTTTATACTATTAAATTTAATTTCACCTTTTCCTTTTTACTTCTGTAGTTTGACCACTAGAAAGTTTTAAATTACATGTAGGACTAGCATTGATGACTCACATGGTATTTCTACTGGACAGCACTGTTCTAGAACAGGGGTCAGCAAACTTTCCCTAAGTGCCTGATGGGAAATAGTGTAGGCTCTGGCTCTGTCTATGGTGCTAGGGGGACCATGGATAACATGTACAAAGCGGGTGTGGCTGTGTTCCAGTAACAGCTCATTTTCAAAACCTTCAGACTGCTGAATTTGGCCTGTGTGCCCTAGTTGCCTACCCGGCGTCTAGCACGTTAACAGTTCCCTACAAAGAAGATGAACATACCCAGGGCCTGTGATCTGAATCTGGCCAGCAAATGTATCCAACATGGGTTTTACACACATCTGAACTTGAAATGCCTTTAGACTGGGCATGGGTGTTCCAGGATTCCACAGTCCCCATCAGGCCTTCTTCACATAACGGCCACGTGCGTTAGCATTCCTCCTAAGGAAGTGGGGTCATACAGAGAGGCACTCCATAGAGAAAGAAAGGGAGTCAGATAATGTGTGTTTCTATTGAGGACTGACAAGTACATTAATCACATAATTTACTGTCCAATCCAAATCAATTTTGAGAATGAAAGGAGGGGCATAATTAATAATTATTTCTGTATAACAGGCTTCAACGAGAATGTGTACAGTTATCCTAGTGATAAAGGAAGGTAAGTCTGCAATAAAAATACTGGTCAACTTTCCCCAAGATGCAGACATGAACAATTAAGGAAACTGCTGATGGCACTTCACAACACTAATACGGCACATTGTCTTAACGTTAAACAAACTCTTCCGCTAACATATCGAACAGGGCTGGGCTCCCATAATAGTATCTGTGTAATGAGGTTTCCCAGGCTTCGTTTCATGTTCTCTTTGGTTGGCTTACCAAGCTCTATTTTTACCATTTCTGGATGACAATCTTGGTTTTAGTCTGGGTGGTCATACCTTCCCTATCTGACTCATGGACTGATGATTAAAAAAAAAGTTCCACCTAAGCTAGGTAATGAGAACACAGGGCCTCATTCTCCTACTCCTCCTACTTCTGTATTAATATATTACTGATAATTTCTATAGTTTTAAACAATAATGTTTTCAGTTCTGCCCAGACTGTAGGGTTGCAGCATGTATTAACACCCCAGGCCAAACATAACTAGCTGCACAAATAATGGAGCTAGCTAGGAGGTGACCGACACAACCTCAAACACTGACCCTCTGGGCCTTCTGAGAAAGTTCTTCCTACCAAACAGCCCCTGCTATGGACAGCGAAGTGCCCACCATACTGGAGAGCCGACATTAGGATAAAGTTCACACTGTGGATGGCAGAACCCAGAAACAGAAAGAATCAGAACCCCTGACGGTCTTGGGTTGCGGAACCCAGCCAACACTGAAATCGACACAAACTTTATTCTTTTCCTTTACTGGTGAGGCCAACCTGCATTGGGGTTTCTGTTGCTTGCACCTGACTTATAGGTTATTTGTATAACCATCGCCTTCACCTTCCTCGCTCATTTCATCCTCCCCTTCCTTCCCTCCTCCACTTCTCTTCTGTGTATGTGTGTGTGTATGTAAAAGTTTTATACACACACAGACACACACACACACACACACATAAATATATAAGGTCTTGTACCTGGAGAGCATATAGGGCTGGTCGTGGGGGAGTGTGTATACCGCTGGGGGTAATCATGAAAATCTGTGTGCTTTTGAAGGTAAATTAAGCGGTGAGAAGCCATTTCCCACCTCGCAAGCACTCCCCTGAGCTCCCCTGCATCTGTTTTGCAGCAGCAGCTGGTGACACACTTTTTACCTCACCAGGAAGTCATTTCCCGGAGGGAAGCTGAAGCGGGCAGTGCTGGGGCAGCGGCTTCAAGCCAGAGAGCTGCAAAGTTCAGGGGATGTCTGCTGCCTTCCACCGCTCTCCCCCCCACGAAGGAACTGTGCAGAGTTCTGTCCACACCGCAGGTCACTCTTCTTCCGCCACTCCTATAACCTAAGGAAAACGTGCCTTTCTTCACGGAGCTTGAAACGCTCATCCTGGGAAATAGGACTAAGGACTGTGCCAACCTCCTAGGAAACTCTTCATCTCCGCAGGCAAGGTGGGTACCACCAAGAACTAGCACCAACCTCCAAACCAGCAAAGATGCTGAGAAGCATCCTCGAGAATCTCCCTGAGACCCTACACACCCGCTAACCTTCTAATAATAATTCTTTATTCTATACCAGTGCTTAGCATATTTCTGACCCACAGAATTTCTTGTTTGTTTTTATTTTTGAAATTGGTGCTGCAACATGTCACCTGTCTTCAAATCACCTGGAAAACCTACCACCTTCTACAAAACTGCCTCTATGGAAAAACACACCACACCAATTTAAAACTAATAATACACCTGCCACGCCGCACATCCAAACTGCTTATTTATATGATCACAACAATATTTATTAAGTCATTAAAATTTGGACTAAGCATTGTACCATAGATTATTTCATTTATTCTTCACTATGTTCCCATTATTAGATCCATATTACAGATAAGGAAACTAAAGCATGGTTTAACTTCTCCAGGATACACAGGTAGGAAATATCAGGGTTGGAATTCACACCCAGAGTAGTCTGGTTTAGTGTCCACACTCGTAACTGTGAGAGTATATCATCTCCCCAATTAAGACTTCAACCCCTTTTCTTATACTTACTGTTCAAGGGGGAAATGTGGTGTCTACATGCTAAGGAATAGAGCCTAACTCCCTACTCAGTAAGTATGGCTGCATATAGTGACTTCTTTCCAAAGAGTAGGGTACATGGAAGGGCGGGAGGGGCAAACCTACAGTGGAAATCCTAACAAGCCCTACGGTCACCCAGGAGTTCCAGGTCAACATCAACTGTCATAAATCATGTTGACAGCACGTACCCTTGATCAGATGTGATGAAAATGGCACTTTAGCCCTGCTATCTTCTACCCCAACCTATAACCCAGTCTAATTAGGAGAAACAAACCCAAATTGAAAGACATTCTATGAAATACCTGACTGGTACTCAAAATTGTCCAGGCCGTCAAAAACAAGGAAGTCTGAGAGACTGTCACAGCCCAGGAGAACCTAAGGAGACATGCTGACTAAATGCAGTGGGGGTGTCCTGTACGGGATCCTGGAACAGAAAAGGACATCAGGTAAAACTAAGGCCATCTGAGTAGGTACGAACTTTAATAAAAATGTACCAGTTTTAGTTTCTTAGTAGTGATACATGTGTCAACCTAATGTAAGGGGTTAACAAAAGGGAAAACTGGACATGGGGCATATGGGAACTCTATATTTTCACAATTTTTCCATAAATCGAAAATTATTGAGAAATAAAATGTTTATTTTTTTAAAATGTGTATGTCCCTAATAGTTGGAGGGAATGTATAAAAGACCAAGAAACGCTCAAAGTTTCCGGCTCTAACCATAATGAGAACTCTCCTTAGTAACGGAAGGCTGCCGATGTACCATCGACAGAAACCCCATTCAAAGCCTCATCATGCTTCTGTTTTGTCCCACTGACTGTTTCAGTCTCTACCTGCTGCTCATCCATGAAAGCAGATTATTTAATTCACTAGTCAAGTCCTTGCCTCCAACTCTTGAGTTATCAGATTGGCTGATGTGGGGCCAATTCTTACCAGAAGACACTCAACAAATGAAAATAAAAGCCCTTCATTAAGGGCCCCTTCCAGTGCAAAGGAAAAAATGAAAGAATTCAAAATCATCCAAAAGTTTCTTTTAAAAAAAAACAACAGTAGCAACCACAATACTTTGAATGCCTTTTCAGGGTAGTAAAGAACAGGCTTTTAAAAACACAAAGTGACTTTGAAAATTTTTTTTATTTCTTTCTGGGAAATGTTTTATGTTTATAAGGCTAAGATGAAGAACAGTGACTTCTAAATGATTTTGACCAGCATTACACTGATAAGTAATTTCATGCCTGATACTATTTCCAACACCCCAGAAGCCCTTCTTAACCTACCATAAGAATTAACTAGTTGTCATTTACTGCCACATACAGTATTTTGGTAGGAACTTATGGGGCGGCGGAAAGGGCGCTAAAATGTTGAGTTGACATTTTGGCATTTACAGATACAGTTGTATCCATCGCTCCCCACAATCATCTGAAGTGTCTCCTTCGTACATCACAGCTAATAAACCCTTTAAAAGCCTGTACTATGCTGGGCAGGGTTAGTCTTTGCCGAAAAGCAGTTTATTCCTAGAAGAGATAATTCATGCAATTATCTGTACTAAAATACAGACAAGTACTTCAAGAAGAAAGAAAAAAATCATGTGACCATAACTGCCTCAACACAATTACTACATGCTTGGATTCAGCAGATAGACTCAAAAATCTCTGCCTTCTTTTATTTTATGCTGGGAAGAAAGTTCCATTGACCCGGTTTTCCTGAAATCTCTCTCTGTCTCTCACTTCGGTTCTTTCTTTTATTATTTTTCTTCCCTCCCTCCTGCAACTCTCTTTCCTTCTTTTTGATGTTGAAAATTAGAGCTGAGGGTCAGGCAAAGCAGGGCAGGGAGCACCAAATGATTCTAACACCAGACTACAGACCCAGGGCTCGGCTCACAGTTCTTCCAAGCACAGAGCTCTCATGGAGCCACTGGCAATCCGTGGCATTAGTTCCCTACCTGAAAAACCAAAAACTTCAATTTACAAAGAAGACAGAAGGAAGGTAAATGATGCCAGTGAATGTCAGCACAAGAAGAAGAAGAACGCAGCCTCCCGGTTCTTCTCAGCCCTATGCTCCTCCTTCCACAGAAAGGCTCCTTTCTTTCTCCTAGTGATGTCTGTATCAACACCTTTCTGCTCCTTTGCCATTGAGGAAAAAGATAACTAATATTTAGTGTATACATAATACCAATATGCCTCCCATAATTACCTTATTTCATGACGTCAGACATCATGGAGTATAAGACTCATCACAATTTCAGTGATATTCAAATATGAAAAAAAAACCCGACAATTTTCAAACATTACTAAATGAAAATTACATCCTGATTTCAAACATGTTAAAATGTGAAGGAAAAAAAAAAACTTAGCATCAATGTAATCTGCCAAACTGTTTAATCCTCAAGGGAAGCCTACGACACAGTGAGCACCATTTCTGCATTTCATGTAATAGATGATGGAAATCTTAGCCCCTGGGAGTGCTATGAACATACGTGCACTCCCCGGCCTCTGAGAACCTGATAGAACAGGGAACTCTACCTTCTCCTGTGGTCCCTTACTTGATTTTTTACTTCCAAGCATTACAAAGTTAAATCCAAAAACTAACCCTTCACCTGTGCAAAAACGGATTAAGACAATGGCTTCAGAAGAACACATGGAGGAAATCAATAATTGACTCTCATTCTCCAAAAATGTTTGGGTGCTTAGTATGTGCCACCAGGCCCTGTGTTAAGCCAGAAAAGATAGTGAAGAGAGAAACAAAATCCCCGCCTTGGTATCTAGTAAGAGAGACAAAAACAACAAACAAGTTAACAGCAACAACACAAATAAGGCAAGAGTGCTCTGGAAAGGCCACACTTAGGAATCAACATGCATTTTATGATCTAGAGAGGATTCAGCCATGAAAAGAGGAAAGCAGAAGGAAGGATGCACACAGGGGCCAAAGGTGTGGCGAAGAAGCACAAAGGAACAACCCCCTCCCACGCTACCCTCTGACCCTTGCCAAAACAGTCAACTCACACATGGATGGAGCGCCATGCAGGCTTCTGTCCTCCCTGGGCTGCTTCAGCTGCCTCTAGGAACCAAGTTCCGCCCATTCAGGCTCTCACACTGGCAATTACAGCTCTCCTGGCTCCTGACTCCTCTTCTATAAGCCCAGGGGTCAGAGCCGCTATTTATTACAGCCCTCTTTTGTTTTGAGAGTCATGTAAAAGGAAAAAGTATCAATAATCTTTGCTCCAGGACAAGTTGCTACAATCTTCTCTTCTATCTCTGCAGCCAAGATTAAAGCAGATGCTGAGGAAACTGAACAGGAGTTATCTGAGTGTAGACTATCCGATTAACACCACCTACCCTCAGCCTCCCGGGTCATCTGTCTCTTTGATCCTGCTCAACAGATAACATTTGGGAAAAGCTCCCTTGTCTCTCAGAGACGTTATTTTCAGTTATAAGCTACGAGGACGTCCCCTCTGGTCATCGAATTTAATGGGATGATTATTAAAGGGAATTTGCTAATATTAATGCCCACTTTCAACTTGAGGGCCTGAGCTACAAATTTCTCCTCGTTTTGGCTGGTGGGGAACAGGCCAAGGACAAAATCTGAATAAAGTTAAGGGGACATCTGCCGCTGCTCAATTATTTAATATACCATGTGAGACAAAAGTAGTGATATATTATCGACCCCAAGATATGATTACACTCAAAGCCGCAGTGAACTTTTACTATCCAGAGGCCACTTTGTAATGGGGGTGGGAAGCACAGTATACACAAAGTTTTAAGGTTTAATAATAATTAACAGCCTTAATAATAATGAAATTAGCCAATATTTACTGAGCACTTACCAGCTAGGCATCTGTATTTTGTCATTTAACCTCTCGATACTGTGAAGATGAATACTGTTCCCACTTAACTTCTTTTTTTTTTTTTTTTTGAGACAGAGTCTCACTCTCTTGCCTGGGGCGAGTGCCGTGGTCAGCCTAGCTCACAGCAACCTCAAACTCCTGGGCTCAAGCAATCCTACAGTCTCAGCCTCCCGAGTAGCTGGGACTACAGGCATGTGCCACCATGCCCGGCTAATTTTTTCTATATATATTTTTAGCTGTCCAATTAATTTCTTTCTATTTTTTGGTAGAGACGGGGTCTCGCTCTTGCTCAGGCTGGTCTCGAACTCCTGAGCTCAGAACGATCTGCCCGCCTCGGCCTCCCAGAGTGCTAGGATTACAGGCGTGAGTCACCACGCCCGGCCCCCACTTACCTGTTTACAGATGGAAAAAACTAAGATTTAGCAAGGTCACATCTTCTTGACCTTCAGAGCCTACACTCTTAAATCCTATACTACAATGAAAAAATGGAACACAGTCGCAAAGCCCATGAGCAACAGACTCAAATCACCAGGGCTGAAATCCCTGCCGATTACTTATTAGTTGTATAGCTTTAGGAAAGCTAGTTAACTGTTCTAAGCCTCACTTCTCTCATCTGTAAAATGGGATAACCACAAGGATCAACATATAGGGCTGGCTGAGGATAAAATGTGACGCTTGGCACAGTGTCAGGAACATGTTAATTGTGATTTCTTTTCTAGCCAGTTTCCCACCCATATAAAGAGGGTAAAAATGAAACTTATCTCATAAAGTTAGTGTTAGGACAAAATGAAATCTATGTATTATTACTAAGTATGCAATAAATGCTGGTC